>PVKB01001933.1:210677-344232 GCA_004027205.1 Ctenodactylus gundi
TCCCCCCCCCCCCCCCCACGTTTTCCCTTACTTGCCATGATGCAGGTGAAAAGGGACTCTCCTCCTCTTTCAACAGCTTATAGGGAGTCTTCTCCATGAACACTGTTCATCTAGCACTGTCTTCCCATTCATTATGATTATCAATGACAAAATAATACAGCATTTATGCAGGTGGGAGGAATAGAAAACTAAGCACTTAGGAACCAAGGGACCTTCTACCTAAAGTATTTAGAATGGAGTTAGGTCAGTATATTCTTTCTGCTGACTACTGGAAAAGATCTGTGTGGAAAGCCATTCAGTTTTGTAGTGGGCTCAGAGAAGTTTCATATTTCCTGTCTTTCATAAACCTAAACCTGCCATGCATGGATGGTGTGGGGCAATTTGATTTGTGTGAGTGTAGTTGCCTAGAGCAGTCTTGAGGAAAAAAAAAATGAGGCCTAGTATCTGTATCTCAGCATCTTCCGTGGATGTGGGGTCAGCAGAAACGCTGTGACACATGAATCCTGACTGTAATATTGTTTCAGTATTTCTGAATGACTCTTAATTTGAGACAAATCAGAAACCAGTGTCTATAACCACAAAAGTTACCAAGTATGTCCTCCAGCCATCCTATATTTTCACTCACTCAACATACAAGAAAAAAGAGGCATATGAGAGTTACATGGTTCACTGAGAACAGTAATGGAGCTAGGATGCAGGTCTCCAACTCCACACTCAAGTCTATTTATCAAAAAATTTTAAAAGCAAAGGAAAACATTACGCTAATTGTCAGTGGGTTTGGAAAGTCCAGTGAAATCTGACTAGCTGAAATGGAATTTGATTGAGACAGTGAAGTTAATATCCTATTTTTAGAGGAATACTTTAACCGAATTTTTAGAAAAATCAACATCTAAGTTCTTTTCTTTAGTAGTTAGAGTAGGATTCTAGAGTCTCACTG
Organism: Ctenodactylus gundi; assembly: GCA_004027205.1. Classification (NCBI taxonomy): domain Eukaryota; kingdom Metazoa; phylum Chordata; class Mammalia; order Rodentia; family Ctenodactylidae; genus Ctenodactylus; species Ctenodactylus gundi. The sequence continues at coordinate 211,615 of PVKB01001933.1, forward strand.
GACAAATGGAAATGGGAAGGGATTTAGTGTAGTTTAATTACTAATACAACCAGACAGAATAGAAAAGAACCTATCTAAAAGCTACTTCAGAAAGGATTTGGGGAAGCCATTTCATCTAGACACAAAGCAGCTGGGAGATAAGACTGACTTAAAAATACAATCTGTGAACAGTACACAGAGATTTTGGTTTTAGGGTCGTACCATTTGAAGAAGGTATACCATGCAAGGAACTAATCTAATAAAGTATCCTTTCAAAAGTTTAATAGTGCTAATTGTAAAGTTTCATTTCTCCCATGGGACATGTACCCTAATATTGCAAATAAACAGTAGGCATAGGGAACACTGAAAATAGTTTCTTATAATTCTCCAAAAGGGAGATTCACATTTAAGGAAGCAAAATCCTCTTTTGTTTAAAAACCTTTTCTCTAATGTTGAAACAGTAGTTCCATAAAGAGTACAATAGAGAAAATATGAAATATTGTCAGACACCACAGGGCCTATAACATTCATATATAAAGCTAGTTCCTCCTGGTGTTGCCTGCTAAAGACTCTACAAGTAACAGTTCTTTGAAGATGAATGCATGTAAATTATTCACTTGGGTCTGCTCTGTCTCTGCCCACCCTCACTGCCTCTGCTAACCCATAGCAAAGTGCCTTCACTGTGCAGAGTAGTAATCACGAAGGTGAATCAAACTGTGGTGCTGCACAATAATTCTAGGGAAAACGTACTTTCCCTGTAATCCCGGCACTCAGTAGGCTGAGGTAAGACTGTCAGGAGTAGGAAGAGCAGCCTGGACTACAGAGCAAAATCCTGTCTCAAAAAAAAAATTGTACTCTCTTCAAAACTAGTGAAAGATATCATCTTTTAATATTAGAGAGGAAAAGAAGAGAGAGTAGCATTTGAAAACTCAGTCACTTGTTCTGACAAGTGGCTTGCTCCCCTCAGCTTCTTCAGCTTCACAGTGGTGCCACTGAAAGCAGCGTGCTCACCTGGAGGCCCTTACTGGTTGCACAGTTCTGACTAAGGTGCCTACTGTCGATGGATCAGTTTCATCAGCTATGAAGTGAGCAGCAGAACTGGAGTTCCGCCGAACATGAAAAAGAATAATCACCAAATCATTGCTACTCCTTCCCACATATGTGCGACTCTGGGATGCGATACTGCTCCAGGGTAGAGTCCCACTGGCGAATGCGTTGACGCGTCACTTTGATTCAGGTACTCGCAGTGGTCCAGCATAAGACGGCATCACCACAGAACTGCAGCTGCAGCCCCATTATTATAAAGAGAAATTTATTCCTATTACGGAGTCTCTTGTTTTATATTAGAAAAAGCATCTTTAATATGAATTAAAGGTCAGGGTGAGTGGATTGTGCTCCAAGTAAGTCTTTTAATGCAACTGCCGTCTAGTTTTCACAATCTACAAAAATCTTCTTAAGTGAATAAATATGTAGGGCGACTCTCCATCACCTTGCTCAACATGGAGCACCAACCTGGCACTTGAATTAAATTAGAGAAACAAAATTGGATACTTGGAGACTTGGGGGCTGATTATACTACTAGAGTTAAGTGTGGATTTAAACTCTCCCCTTATCCCATTTAAATCTAACTAGGAATAAACTCTCCATTACTGAGGACAGAGGTGTGTCTGCAGAGGTGGAGGTTCCCCTTGATGTTCCTGAGCAAGGAAACCTAATCCTTTTCTCTGACACACATGGTTGCAATAGAAACCGTTCCTCAACTGCCAGTCTGGTTTTAATCTGTTGTTTCTACCAAAAGAGGATTTTTAGGGAATGTTAAAAAGAGAGCAAAATTACCAGAACCTACTATAAAATAAAAGTGTTGATGAGAAATCAAATTTTAAACAAATGTTCAAAACTGTAGGCATGAACATGTGCAGATGGATATTATGCATGCATTAAGTAGAGAAATGGGAACGTTTTAAACTTTAAGCACATCTAAAGCCTGTTTTAAATACATTTTTATTTCATTAGAGTTCTTCAGATTACCCAAATGATAGCAATAATAAAACACTGTCATTTAATATAGTTGTTGGAACATTATTGGAGAATGTGGAAAATTCATAGGTGAATTTTTCATATAACCAAATTCATCATTGTATAATAACATCATTGTGCATAGAAACATTTCAGAAATGCTATAAAATTTTATGTACTTATTGTTCAAGGTGTAGGTTAAGTAGAACATGCCCTTATTTTTAAACAAAGGATGGGGGTGGTGGTCATAGCTCCCATTATGTAGGAGGAGATCCTGAGAGGATTACCCCCACAGTTTTATTTAAATACATTAATATGCAATCTTTCACTAAAAATGCATGGGTGCCTTTATGAAAATAAGCTAAGTGTCTGTATACTGCTCCTTTCAGAAGATGGTGGCTTCTTGGTCATCCTTTTCCCAATACCACAATGTTATTGCAAAAAAGTACAAAAGTGGATAAGTGGATAGAAATGAATTTTTTTTTAATGTTTGCTCCCCCTCTCCCCAAATACTGGAGATCAACTCCAAGACTTCATGCATAGTAGTCAACTACTCCACCACTGCCCTACATCAATGCCCCTGCTAGCTCTTTGTATTTTGAGACAGCCCCTCTCTAAGTTGCCCAAGCTGGCTGGCATGGAATTTGTAATGTACTGTCTCCACCTCTGTAGGAGCTGTAACCAAAGAGTGGTTGATTCACTTTTAAGTGGTCCTGTGCCTTTTCAGACATTGTTTCTGTTAAAGGTATATTGTTCTTTGACAAGTAGTTGTGCAATTTACTCAAGTCCAGTTTAGATTTAAAAGATACATCTTCTTTCTGCAAGACACCATTCTAGGTGTTAAGGGAAAGGTAAGAACTATAGATTTCTTATACAATTATATTGTGTAGCCCTTGCTTAAACAACCCAGATAAAATGACGCTAAAGATGCACCTGGTCTCCACCATGATGTGAAACATCATTTTTCATTTCTAGCTTTAAAATCAGGATATTGAGTAAATCAGATTTGTATTCTAATAAAGTTTCTAGTGGATATATACCTTGGGAATATCTCCTATGAAAGTACTGTAAGTTATATGAGTCTCAGTAGATAAAACTAAAGAACCGTTTGCGAAATAAACTGGATATATCCTTGACAGCTTTTGGTGCATGAGCCTCATTGCTGGGTTTTATCCTGCAATCTGGGTGTCTAATCTTGCTAAGACCTACCATCATATATCTGATTTAAAATATACCTATAAAACTATATTATAGGAATGAAGGAACAGCACAGCTGAGAGTACCTGTCCAGCAAGCACAAGGTCTTGAGTTCGATTCCCCAGTACCACATAAGCTGGCTGTGATGCTGCATGGCTGTAGTTGAAGCACTTGGGAGGCTGAGGCAGGACAACTGGCATGAGTTGGATGGCAGCCTGAGCTACTCAGCTGAGTTCAGTACCAGCCTGGACCACGGAGTAAGACCCTGTCTCAAAAAAAAAAGAATCCTCTATTATAATAATATTCTCTACATGAACATACTAAAAATTAAAACAGTGATTGAAAAACTATTTTGCAGCAAACATTATATATCCTGCCTCCTTTAAAGTCTCTTAAGCTTCATTCTTTGGGTTCTAATATCTCCTGGTTACTTTATTTTCATCACCTGGCCACTTTTATTCCACAAATTATCTGGTGGTCGCAAAGACTTCCTTGGCTTCTGATCATATTTTATAGTTAAAACTTTTCTTCCCATGCTGCAGAATGAATTATTTAACTAAAAAGCATCACATTTGGAAGTATTACAATTACCTCAGATTTAAGACAGAATGAAACTTAATGCTTTTAGCTTTTTGTCCTATAATTCCTGTCCTGTTCACTTCTAATTACACCATTATGTTTAGATTCATTTATATTTTGTACACTTAGAAGATATTATTGTATTTTTTTATCAAGTTCTGCGTTTCCCTGGTAGATTTTGGATCCTTGATAGCAAACATCTCTTACACAAATACGTTCCATCTTCGAATGGTGATGTCCAATATTTGCTCGTTGGATAAATATAACAAATACTAATGAATCTCTTCCAGTTATAGTTTTATGTATTCTTAATCTTACTGGGGAATTAGGGGAAGTACTAAAAGCAGACTGTATTAAAATTTCATATAATTTATAATCAATTTCTTCCACCAGGTGTCATCAGTTACTTCCTTAACCTGTTCCTGGACCAAGATGAAGCGCCTCAGTCAGCCCATCCGTCCCCTCCAAAGTTGGTACCTGCTTCCGGGTACATCACCTATTCATCCGCTACCCACTAGGCTGCACACTTAAGGACAAGATACCTATAGGTGTCTGTCTTTGTACCTTCAGGGTCTCATGTGTAACGCTATGCTAGGAAAAGTTTGCAGAAGAACGAACAGGCTACATAGGTCTCAGGAAGCCACTTTCTGTCATCGAAGACGACTGGGGGAAGTCATTCTTTGCCTCGGGGTGGCTGGGACAAGAAAGGTAATGTACTGTACCTTCTTCCCAGTCTAAACCTCTACTACTTGTATCAACAGAGATTAACCCTCAGAACAGCCGGCACAAAAGCGAGGAGGCAGGAGAAACACTAAAACCCTTTCTCAGGCCCTTCGCGTCCCCACCGGTACATCAACAACAGCAATCAACCCACCAGCAGCCAGCAACCGCCACACCCGTAGGCGCATGCGCAGCAAGCAAAAGCTGCTGCTGAGAGACTGGCCGTCAGAGTCGACGTCATCCCGAAGAAGCCAGCTCCGCCCTTCTCAAGATGGCGCTGCATTCAATGCGGAAAGCGCGTGGTTGCTGGCGCTTCATCCGGGCACTTCATAAAGGACCCGAAGTTGTGCCCGCTCCGCAGGTAACTGAAGTCTACTCTTCTTCCGCCAGTTTCTCATTCCTCGAGCTCCTTTTTAGACTCCTCCCTCCATTTAATTCCCTCTTCCTGCTTCCTCGGGAGAGTACCGAGCCATTCCTGACGGTCCATCCCGTCATGACTGCCCTCCCATTAGCAGCGTGGCGACGCTGCAAAGATACGCGATGACGTAAGGGTCCCTTGGTGGAAGATGCACACTTCCGCCCGACCTGCAGGCTGCGGGCTTCTCTGTTGCTGGGCAACGCAGGAAGCCACCGCTTGCTGTGACGGAAGAGACCATAGAGCCTGCCGTTCTAGGACTTCACTTCTGGTGGTTCCATTGCTGTTCCTCCGCGTGTTCTCCTGACTACGAGCCAGGGGCCCAGCGGAGAAATTAGACAAGGCATCTTGTTGGAATTGACCGATTTAGGCTCGTACAACCGCTTGACGACCCCCCGCAGTCTGGTACACCTCCATCCTGACTCTTTCTCGTTGACTCTTAGGCGCGTTTACTGATGTACAAGGTTCTGTGAAAGAATGACCACAGCCACTAAAGTGCCTCACTCTGTCTTTTGCCTGATGGCACTGCTGTTACCTATTATCCGTTTTGTTGAAGAATGAAGCAGGATGTGTTTAGATGCTTTTGTCTTATTGGCTGGAATTAAAGTGGCTTTTTGAGACTTGGGTACCCTGTTCGTCTGCAAACTTTTCCTAGCACAGTGTTACGCATGAAACACTGAAGGTGCAAAGAAAGATACCTATTGGTTTCTTGTCTTTAAGAAGTGTGCGGATGAATAGGGGGTGCACCCTGAAGCAGGTACCAGTTCCTGTTTGTGGAACAGAGGGCGCGACCTAGCCTCCATCCCATCCGCATTTGGACGTTTGCCTCCTAGGGCAAAAAGAAGTGGTGGCTACCTTTATCTTTTACTAAACAGCTTTCTAGTGCAAACTCGGTAGTCAGCACTTTGACACACATTATCTGATTTATTATGAGAACTAGGGGAAACCAAGATTCTATGATTTAGGTCGTCTCGTGACACCATGTGTTGTCATTGTCATGAATACCGTAGATGTGACATGAGGATGTCTTATTATAACTGGTGTGTTGGAAAGAGCACTGGACTAGAAGTAAAAGAACAGATCCCAGGTTTTTCTGCCACTTGCTAGCTGTGTTATATGACAAGTCACAATCTCTCTGGGTTTATTTTCATTAACAGATAGGATGGTGAAAAAGTTGGACTTAATATTAAGGAAGCTTTACAAAGTCCGTGCTTTCAAGATGATGCAAAGTAAAGTTGGAAAGAATGAGTGAAAACTAAAGTTTAAGTTCAGTTTATTTTTCTGATCCCATAAATAACTTTTTCTGAACTCTTATTTATTGATGTAAATTTCATGTGATTCTTATAAGAATATAGGACACGCTATGTGGTAAAGCTCCTTATCAGCAACAACTATTCAAGTGTTCTGTTAAATTTTAGGAAGCAATGTTGGGTAAGAATTGATTTCTGTTTAGATTATCAGATACCCTTCTTAAAGTTTGTCAGTTTGATTTTTCAGAACCAGAATTATTTATTTATAGCTAATAGCATGTTAAAAATGTGTGCTGTGAAAATGACTAGGCCATTAATTTTTCATTGCAAACTAAAGAAATGTCATGCGAATAGAAAATAAAGGAAAAAGAAAAACAAACTAGAGCCCACTAATGATTGTCCAGGGAACTTTAAAACATTAAATCATTTCAAGTACTAAGGAAAAAAATTCTTAAACCTCTTCTGTTTTTTCAGTGACATTTTTGAATAGGTTTATTCTTAAATTTAGTCAGCTGTTAATCGGGATTGTTTCAAGATATAGAATTTTCAGAAAACATCAATGTTTCCAAATTTGTAATTTAGCCTTGGATAAAAATAAAAATTAAATATGACAATGTTTTTTGAATTGTAAAACTATATATCTTTTCAGTCACTAAAAGTGATGGTTTGAAAGAGTAATGCAGTCTTTTGAAAGATTGAGAAAATATAAAAATATAGTAATCATTAGTCTTATGTTTATATATAAATATATCACTATGTACGTGGAAAGAAAAGAAAGACATGACCATTCTTTTTTGTTGTGCTTTGTTTGGTCATCCTAAATGGAGAATAAAAAGTAATTTAAGTTATCTTTAAGCAATATTTTTTACATGTTCTAAACCAAGAAATATCACCTTTAAACCAGAAAAAAATTGAAAGCATAAATCTCCATAGAAAGCTATTGTCACTGATACTACGTGTGGTATTTTAGTTTTCTGAGAGAGATACTTGTCCTACAGTGACTTTATTAAAATGGCCTTAGAAATGGACTACTAAAAATTTATGGCCACTTTTCCTGTGTGCATCTTCTTTTTCCCTTGAAAAGTTTCCTTTGAAGTCAAAGGGATTTTGTGAACACATGCAGAAATATGTGAAGGAAGAATTGGATTCTTAGACCAGATGCATTAGACATTTTTATGATATCTCATAACCTTTGTAGAAAACAAAAAATTATTTTTCAAGACATTGTATTCATCGTACGAGTGATTTTTTTAAATCAAAAGTCAAGAAATAGCTGAGTTTCTTGTTACTTGTTTTGGCTGCTTACTTTTACTCCCCGAGGTGGAAAGCAAGAGAGGACATAGCAGTGGTTTGTGAAAAACTGTGACTGATGGAGTTTTGGAATTCCTGTGCTGTTTTACTTTTTGGAGCAATTAAAAAAAATAATACCTTGGATAAAGCACTTGGCATTGGGGAATCTTTATTTATCTTTTATTTTCTTTATTGAAAATAAAGAACACTTTAGCAGCAAGCTTTTGCTCCTCAGGGCTAGATGTAAACTGAAGTTCAAAATAGAAAAGGGCTGGTTGTACATCAGTGGTAAAACAGTTGTCTAGCATTTGAGGAGGGTAGAATTTTCCGTCCTCGGCTTTGAATATAAAAATATGTCTCTAAGGAAAAAAATGGGAATAATGGTGTATTACGCCATACTCCTCGTAGGATGTCAACAATTTATATAAAAAAGGTTTATTTTTTCAGGTGTTGCTTGACAGAAAACTGTTGATGAGAGTAGTCACAGAGCCAGATGAGTGAAAATCTGACATGTTATGTTTAAATGCTAATGCTGTGAGATAAATTTTAGCCTGTCATCATTGGTCAAACACAGCATCCGTACTTCTTTAGGCACTAATTCATGATTGTATTGTACAGAGTGAAACATTAGTGGCAAGTAGACTGTTGCCAGAATGTTTTATAATCATTCAGTTAAAATATAAAATGTCCACATTTTCAAACTATTGAGCAACATGTTCCATTATTAGCCATCTTCAGCATAGGTCTGGTCACTAGTAATCATGAAGGATAGCCGTTAGATAAAGGACTTGTATTTACAAAAATCAAAACAAAGCAAAACAAGTCCTGTCTAAATTTTTGAATTTGTATTTAGTTTTTACTATAAGACATTTTAGTTTTTTTATTTTAAAATACTTTCGGATTTATAGATTTGCAAAATTAACCCAGGAAATGTCTATATATTACCGAGCTGTGTCTGCCATAAATATAATACAACTTATCATAACCAAAAAAATTAACATTAGTATAATACTGTCAATTTAGCTGTAGGCCTGGTTCAAATTTCACCAGTTTTTTCCGTCAACCCCTTTCCTGGTTTGATGTCTGACCCCAGATCCCACCCTACATTTGTTTGCCAGGTCTTCTCCAGTATGACATTTCCATGGTCTTTCATGACTTCGGTACTTTCGAAGAGCACTGATCAGTTATTTATGGAATGTCTCTCAATTTGAGTTGTTCTATTGAGTTCTTATTATTAGACTGAAGTTACCAATTTTGGCAAGGATACCACAAAGAGATGTTCATAACAAGGTTTAAGGCATGTTTTAGAACCTTATTTTAAACATGAGGAAATAGGCTTCCGTAATTTGCCCAATGTCATGGTTAATTAATGGTGGAATTGGGATGATAACTTTTCATTCCATATTTTGCAATTACTGCTTGTTGTGGATTTCTGTCATTAAGTTGGGGTAGTATTCTCAGTGACTTTTTTCTTAGATTTTCTCTGTCTGTGTTGTCCATACAGTGCTTCTTATGAGCGAATCAGCATGGAAAATTGCCAGAACCGTCTGGGAGTTTTGCTAGTTGAGTGCTGCCCAGTTGATTGGGCTACTTCATCTTCGTGCTGTTTTTAAAATCCCACGGGAGGATATTGTGTGAATCCACTTACAGCTCCTCTTAATTTCAGTCAGTGGGTCCATTCGTCTCAAGTGCTGCGTAGGGTGTGTTGCCCGTGTAAACTGACTTAGCTTGTAAATATTAGCATTTCAGTTGTTTGAAACATGTCTCTGAGCAGCTAATGCAAATCGTTGTTAACACGGAGGAAGAACGCTGGACAAATGCTGAGGATTTGTGCTGGCAATTCTTAAGGCAGCCACAGCCAGGAAGTGTGGAAAGTGATCTTGCTGACCCCCAAAATCTTTCTCAATATTTTTTTGCATAACTAAGTTTAGAAGAACTATTGACAAATATATACACATATATGTTTATATATCCCATACATATATGGAGATATGTGTGTATGTGTGTGTGTGTGTGTGTGTGTGTGTGTGTGTGTGTGTGTGTGTGTTTATATTTTCTCTAATCTTTCAGAAAAGGAACTAAAATTTAGCTAAGGCTTGTTGTATGCCAAAATCTCATGCTCGGTGCTGTGCATATTTTATCTTATTAACCAGAAAAAGATAACATAATCGGAAATATTATTCAGCCCACTTTATAAAGATTCAAAGAGGTTAGGTCATTTGTCCAGGTCGTATAGCTAGTAAGGAGCAGTAAAGCCAGCTTTGCTTTTCTCTCTTGGTTGGTAGTCATCTCTTAGCCAGTGAAATTTTACATGAATCCCTGTTAGATGAAGCAGATAAAAGTAAGAGCTTTTATGTTTTAAGAAATACAGGATTGATTATCTCCAGCTCTGCTTGTGTGATTTCTTTCCTTCCAGTGCCTCCTGTCACATGTATAGCCTAGGGACCCTGATATACTGCCACAGTGCTGCAAGAGGTCTTGCATTTCTTCCGATGCAGTTTGAAATACACTGCAGCTTCCTTAAACATTAAAATGAGGTTGTTGACCAGGAAACACATGATGGGTTGTTTTTAAGGAATGGTCCTGTAAATGAATGACTCAGAAGTATATATATATATATATATATATATATATATATATATATATATATATAATAGAAAGTAATTTTTTGTGTGGTACATGAGTACATAAAATAATAGCAGTTTTTCTTTCCCATACTCTTTTTCTTCTTTTTTTTCTTTGTAGATTACTTCTACATACAATCCTGATCTTTGTGCATAGCGGTGATGATACAGAGTCAGTCACTCTAGATTAGAACACTTATTTCAGTTTTCTTCTAGATTCTAACCTACCAACACTACTTGGGAGCTCAGGAGTTTCTGTTCTAAAGACATGATATGAGGCCTAAGTCTTTCTCCTAAAACTCCACAAAGAAAATTTTTTAACTCAATTAGAATAAAAGCTGTACTAGCATAGCGTGTGACACTAGCTGCAGACAGATCATTTATAGGCACGGAGATGACATGTTGATTCCAGTTTGATGTAATTTGACTCTGTTCAGGCATTTACAGATTTCTTTCTAAATCCTGTCTAAGTAATACCCTATCTTTTATTGTCAGTGGGAGGCAGTATACTTTTCTTTAACTTCCCTACTATATGAGCAGAGCAAGGTCATATTAAGTCCATCACCTGAGTTCTCTTGGTCCTCTAATCATTTACCCAAATTTATCTCTAGCGCTGTTTTTATTTGGCGGAGTTTTCCTTGTTTTTCTTAAGTTATCCCTCCATTTCTGTTTGAACTTACATCGGTTTGAATAATGATTTGCCCTGTATACTGCCCCTTTACCACCTAAAAAGTAGAGTCAAGCCAATATGACTTCCAACCCATGAACATTCCATTCTCAAATCTCATATTGTGTAGGCCAACATGCCAAGTAGTACTCAGGGAGGTCGCTTGTTCCTTCCATTTCCTGTCCTCTTGTTCAGACTGTGACTCATTTGAGTGTCAATCTGCTCCACTGAGGAGGGAGCCCCGAATGATTCTGATCGTGTTATTTCTTGTCCCAGCTACCTAGCAAGATGTGCTAGTTGTAGACTTTTCAGCAAGGTAGTTGGATATATAAACCAAATAACAAATCTACCTTTTAAATATTTTCAAGTGGAATCTACTCTCTTTATTAATAATATCCTATATCTAACTCAACACTTTGTACTATGGCTAAATAGTTCTCATTTAGTTTTGATTATAACATATAAGGTTTTACTATTTTGTCATATATAATACATAATGATTACAGTGAGCTTGAATATTTTGTACACATATATATCACATAAACATTACAATCTCTTGCCCTCCTCATTTTTGGCCCTCCTGCACCCTTCTCATCCTCCCTAACTCATACTTTCTCACTCATTTGATTCTATAGCATGCCTGCCTGTGTTCTGGGTTTCCTATATCAGAGAAACCATGCAGTATTTAACATACTGAATCTTCTGCATCTGACTCACTTCACCACTGAAATCACCACTCTTTAGCTCAGCTTCCCACCCCTAGAATGGGCTGAGTGGCCATATCTTGATGCCTCTTCTGGGTCCAGCAGAGCTCTTTATTAGGATGATTTGCCAAAAATTCTCTCTCTCTCTCATATCTTACTATATCTTTGTTAAGATTCTTCAACATGGCCTCAACCACCAGTCCATATTAGAAAAGAACTATAACAATGGAAGACATAAGGCTAGAAAATGTGAGAAAGAAAAAGAAGTTAAATTTCAAATTCTTTGGCTGAGTACAGAAAAGTAAATGTGTATACATGCAAAAGACATTCAGGTTGACATTGCATTTATCCATTGTCTTAGCTAAACTTACATCAAAGACCTGAAAAATGAGTCGCTACATTAAATGAGCTTCAGTCTGTATTGAATCACTATATTAAATGAATTTAAGTCTTTATCACAAAAGTATATTACACATAAAGCAATAGATATAACAATATACTTAGCTATTTCATAATTGGGAGTTCTCTTTAAATAAGGAGCAGGAATAAATGGGTAAGATCATCATTATAAATTTAATTACAGAGTAGGACCTTGAAAAATAAAATTCAAGAGTCACTGATTGAACTAATAGCCTACTGAATTCTTAACCAATGGACTATGGCTACTTGATCTTTTATCTTTATGACTCAATGACAGCTTCAGGGAAAAGACCCTCAAAACGACTTATTTACCAGCTCTTACTGTTTTTAAGACTAAAAATATACCAAACCAAAACCACTGTCTTCTGACACCCCACCACCAGCTTAATATCTACACAGATCAAAAAAGTTTCACGTATTAAGATTTTATATCAAATCCACATGTTAAATATAGTTATTATGATTTGCAAACTAACGTGTTAATAAAATAATAATTATGGGAGGAAGTTCCACAGATTTTCTGAGAAAGCTGGTACTGTTTTAATTGGATACCATTCAAATGATTGATATCCATTTTTGGTTACACTGTCTCTTTAGGTGTTTCCTGTCCTCCGTGTGCTTTGGTGCTGCTTGTCTCTGTCTCTCTCTAAGATTCCTTCAAGTATTTTCTGTAGTTCAGTGCTAGTTGTCTCAAATTTCTTTGGGGATTTTTGGTCATGAAAAATTTTTACTTCCCCTTCAATGTTCAGGGATATTTTTGCTGGACACAACAACCTGGATTGACACTTGCTATCTTCTAAAGCTTGAAAGATTTTGCTTCAGGCTCTCCTGGCCTTTAAAGTTTACACTGAGAAATCTGTGGTAATTTGAATGGGCTTGCCTTGGTAGAATAATACCTACTTTTCTCTTGCTGCCTTTAATATTCTCTGTTTGTGTTGTACTTCTGAGATTTTCATTGTGATATGCTGTGGAGAGTCTGCTGGTTGAGGTTATTTGGTGTTCGGTAAGCTTTCTGTACCTGAAAACTAATTTCTTTCCCTAGATTTGGGACATTTTCTTGCATGATTTCACTGAATAAATTCTTTATACGTTTGGTGCTGTCTTCTGCTCTTTCTCCCACACCCATAATTCTGAGACTGGTTCTCTTTGAATCACCTATCAGTTCATTTCTAATCCAAGTACTTTCTTTGAATCCAACTACTTTGCTCATTTCTAATTTTGGAGTTGTACCTAATTATACAATTTGTTTTCTCAGCCTTGTCTTTGAGGTCTAATATTCTGTCCTCACAATGTTTGAGTCAACCTCCCCTGCTTTCAAATTTGTTTTTCGTATCCTGAACTTCACCTAGATTTCTTTTCAGAATTTCCACTTCTCTATTAAAGTATTCCTTCGTATCTTGCATTTCCTTATATACCTCAGCCAAATTTTTATTTGTGGCTTCTTTATGCTCAGTAAACATTGTATTCATTAAGACCACTATTCATTTAGTACGTTGCTCTGTAAACCTATTGTTTCATTTCTTTGTTTGTTTAAATCTTTCATTGTTTGAATTTCTTTGAGAATACCTTGTTTGAACTGGGTGGTCATCTCATCTATTTGCTTTTATACTTCCTTTGCTATTAGTTCCACTACTTCAGGGCCTATGACATTAATTTCTGGTATCTCAGGCATTTCTGTGGGTGTCCTGTTGCCTGGCCTTCTTATATTTCTGTTGTTAAGAGATTTAACTTAAAGGCCCAGTGAAGAGATTTCCTTGAGGCTTGAGGGTATATGGGTGTATGGGGAGGGGGGGAATCTTATATTCCTCTGAATTCTGTGCTTGGAGTAGGCAGTGAGGGGAGACCTAATGGTCTGATGGCCTCGGAGGTTTCCTGGTTACCCCCAGAGCTCTCCTGCCTGTTCTGGCTCCTCGCTCCTGAGGACAAGGCTCTCCATCCTCAGAGGTGCTCCCACTACAACCCAAGCTATTTAGGGTGTAGGTGGCCTTTTTCTCATCTCAGTAACTGTCTCCAGTGCCAATTTCTTCCCAGGTGCTGTTTTAAGAGTGACCCCAAAAGCACTGGTGTGCTCTTCTGAGTCCTCTTTTGCTTTAAACAATTCAAGCTTTTAAAAATAGCTTTCGTGTTCCCCGCTCCCTGTCCTGGATGCGTAGTGTTGCTTCTGATCTGGACTCCAGGAGGCCTTTTCTAGAGGAAGCTTGCAGTGTGTTCACGGTGCGCACTGTGTGTTTGGAGCCCGGATCTGCCAGTTACTGTCAGTTCCCATTTCTCCTAGTTCTGCGTGTACCTTGGTCAGAGGTTCTGGGCTGCAGGCTTTCCTCTGTCTGTGGATGTCAGTGACTCCAGAATGCTAGGGTGGTGTCCATGGCTGCTTTTTTCCTCCAATTCCAATGTGTCTTCGGGATTTCTGACCTTCCTGGGGCCTCTCTTTAGTGGTTGGGGTGTTCCTTCCTCTCCTAGCTAAGTTGAACAAGCAGTTTTTAGTTATAGGCTCAACATTTTAAGTGTGTCCATGAGGAGACGTCGCACAGCTGTGTTACTTGGCTGCCATCTTGCCTGGAAGCCCATTTCTTTCTCTTGTGCTGCCTTTTTCTCTCACCAGTTCTATAGTAATGATGAATCTGTGTAAGTAAATGTCAGTGTTCTTTCAAGTTTTGGCTCAGTGGGAGTTATCTTTCTGTAGTAAAATTAGTTCAATGTTTAATTCTTTTTTTGAACCTTGGTTTGACAGGACTATGATAATTTCAGTCATTACTGAACATGATAATAACGGGATGCTTACAGTGTGCAAAGGACAATTTTAAGCAGTTGACTTAAGTTATTGTAGTCAATCTCTACAACTCATTGAGGTAGGAGCTAATATTAGTGCCATTTTATAGAGGAGGATACCGGAGGGTATTAACTCACCCAAGGTCATATAGCTGTCAGGTGTCAGCCAAGATGTAATCTGAGGTAGCCTGATTCCAAACTCTGTGCTCTAACTATAATAAAGTGGTGGCAAATTCTCAAACAAATTACATGTGTTAATTTGCTGATAACTTCCTTGCAACTTTTAAAGCTGTTTCATGAAAGCCACTTATATATCTTGCCATCATGACATGCAGAGTAGAAATTATAAATCACCCTTTGTTGTTGCTGTTCTTTGGTCTTGTTTGGCTGGATGAATTATGACAAAGGAGCAAAGCTGTCTTGTAAATTTATCTCTATGTCTCTATTTGGCTACTGCCACTAAGATTACTTTGGATAAAATAAGAGCTTTTAACACGTGAGTCCCAAGGTGCATGTAGGAAGTTCTATTTATACGCAGTCTGTAGCTGAGAGGTCAACCTGGACAGAGCCCTGCAGGCAGAGGGGAGGTGGTGAGTGCTACAGCTGATGGATGACCAAGGGACTGCTATCTAGAGGCTAGTTGGGATTTATGGTTTGAGTACTGTCTCTTAAAAGTAGCACAAGTGCTAAGTGAAAGGTGGGAGAAGGGAAAGTATTTAATGTTGTGTGCCATTTCTGCAAGGAATACTGAAGAAATTTATTCTAAAGAATTCTCATTTGAAGGAGTGGTTAATGAAGTCTATCATTAACTAGTTTTAGAGCACTGAGGTGAGCTATTACCAAGAAGGACATTTATTGGGATGTTGATAAGGCTTTAAAAATTAGCACATTGAACATAGTTGATTTTACATTTTAAAAAGGGACTCCTCATTATCTTTTATTCCCCATGAATAGAAACTGTATGTTCTATTTACATTATATTACCTCAGCCCCACTGTACTCTCTGTGTTACTTTGAAACTCTCTTTGGGAGCAGGAAAATGTATTAGTGAAAGGAAACGGAGTTGTTTACTCAAATCCCTGACATGGATTCCTGTCTGCCCATAGGGAAAGTGGCCTAAGCAGCTAGTTCAGGAAAATTTGGGAAAGAGAGGGTATCTCTTGGGCTGAGAGCAATTACGCAGTGTGAAGGAAGTCACCAGGGAGGCGTTAAATATCCAAAATATTTCTTTAGGTCATTGCTACATTTCATGGATCCCTTGCCTTGAATTTCATGAAATTTCCAAGTTTGCCTAGACTTGTTCCATTTTATTTCTTTATGTCTTTTTGCAGATATCTTTCTTTGCATGTTTATCATTCTGTATTCTATCACTTTTAAAAACAAATATATGTATATGTATATATATGTGTGTGCATATATGTATCTTTTGTATATTAACCGTGCCTCAACAAAGTAGTTGTTAAAACCAGTAACAACAAAATTCATATAAAGTTCCCAGAAAAATTTGTTCTGAAGCTGGAGATAATTGCTTCCATTTTGAAATTATGCAGGGATTTCTGCCTTTCTTAGAGAAAGGAAAACAACCTTCCTTATATTCTCTTGTAGGCATCTGCATCAAGACAGAAGAACATGGTCTATTTTTGTTTTTTGTACTTAGACCTTTTTTTGAACACTAGCAGGGCTGGCTCAGTGTATGTCATTTTACAGGAACAGATATAAACTGCCACCCAGCAACCTCACCAGGCAGTGTGTTTCTGGAAGACAACTTCAGTCAGGAAAGACAGGAAGCTTTCTTCCTTTTTAGCCCTAGCTGTGATAACTGTTTGTGGAAGAAATGAGTTATTACTTGAGTCTTTGCAAAATAATTCCTGTCATGGAAAGTCTCATTAAGAATTTAACGGGTGAACAAATTCAATGAAAAATAAAATCAGTGAAGCAACATATGAAAAAATGTATAGCATTGACATCAAATATGTTATTGAATATAAAACATTTTGTATATTATTTTATGTGCTTATTTATAAAAGATGATCAGTGCTTATTTAAGCTAATATCCCATTATTTCCCAAAGTATCCAGAAATGTATACGTGATTACAAGATAATATGTTTTATTCAATGATTTTCCAACTCGGAACTTCCAAATTATTGCTGTAACTGACATTTCCCTTTTGCCCTTCTTAATCCTTTGCGAATTGTTTTAAAGCAACCCATCAGGCCACACCTAACACCTTCATTCCGTAAATGGTGGTATACCCTGCGTGCACATAGACAGCAGGCTTTTTGTAAGCTTCCAGTCTAAGGCACCTTCACTCTCCCTTGCACCATGATAAGAATGGAGTAATGTGATGCATCCAGGTTTTATATCTACATTACCAGGATATTACAAATGATTTACATTTGTATTCTTTTAAAAGAGCCAGTGGCACTTTGGTAGATGGTCAGAAATGCTTTATTGACATACTTGCTTACCAGGTTTGTCATTAACATTTTAAATAAAACAACAAGTAGTGAGGCCTGGATAACAACAGACTTCTTTTTTATAGTTCTGGAGTCCATAAGTCCAAGATTAAGGTGTTCAAAATTCCTTGTCTGGGATGCCTAGTTCATAGATGGCTGTCTTCTAGCTGTAACTTCCCAGTGCGAGAGGCAAGGAAGATCACTGGGATTTCTTTTGTAAGGACACCAGTCTCATTCACGAGGGGCTCTTCCTCACCATCTAACCACTTCCTAAAAGTCCCACCTCCAAATACCATTATATAGGGAATTAGGATTCAGCATGGGAATTTTGAAGAGATATAAACACTGTCTATTTCAATCTATTACTTCAATGGCTAGAAATCCTGTAAAATTCAATACTTGTTGTTCCCATAAATCTTTAAGATGTCTTGGAAATTCCAGTGTTTCAACATCTACATGACATCTAACACACATTTTAACATTCTAAAATGGAACAGAAATTCTTCAGTGGACCATATGTCCTTAATTTTGATTGTGAATATATTAACATATCTATGACTCAAGTAGAAAAACAGCTTGTCCTCTGGTCTTATTTTTTTCTCTCTAACTAACAGACCCTTTGGTTAGGTTTTTGTGATGTCCCTTTTTCTTGAAAGTTAAGTGCTTACCTTTAGATCCAGCATGAGCATGTTGGATCAGCCAACCTCTGTCTGGCCACGTATTAGAAAGAATGGGAGAGACAGGAATGACTCTTCAGAAAGAAACAGCAGAGCCCTGAATTTTGGCTTCTGAAGAAGTATCGTCTAGAAAGACACACAGTGGGTGGGTAGGGAGGGAAGTATGTAATATATATATATATATATATATATATATATATATATATATATATAGTCTTAAATTTCTCTCTGCTCGAACCCTGGAGAAGAGATCAGAGTTGAAAAATCCAAAAGGGAGATTGAGGTAGGAGACAAGTCACTGGAATATGGATCTAAGGATGCCAAGTGAATAGAAAATATTAAAGAAGAAAGAATAGCAAGATAAAGGCTTAATAAGAAAGATGAAAAGTTACCGGTTACAGTTTAGAGTTTGTATATCACTAATAGTATTAGCAACTATGGCATTAGAAGTTATTTATTGATGCCAAAGGTTAGTTACTATGAGACAAGAGGTGAGAATGTGTTTTTTGAAGACCTTGACGGAACAGAAGGTGTCACAGAAGGTTAAGACAGTTATAAAGAATAGCTTTAGTAAGCAAACTGTTTGGAGATAGGGTCTTTTAGGGTGGTGGAAACTTGAGCCTCAGTCAGTAGAGACAGAGAGGGTACAATCCTGAGGAAACGATTAAACGCTGGGAGAAACAGATCAACTCTGAGACCAGGAGGAAACTTGAAGTGGGTGTGGGTCTAGATGACTTTGTTGGCAATGGCATGAAAAAATGAACTCCAAAGCTTATTGGACGTTATATTTTCAAAGGGCTGCCTCCATGAGAAATTGGCATAGGTTATAGGGTTAGTGTCTGGGCTGTGAAGTCAGAGTCTACTTTTAAATCCAAGTTCTTTCATTTGATAGTTGGGTATTGAAAATCGGTGTACTTTGACAAGTTACTGAACCTCTATGTACTACTTCATTAGTTTCTTCACCTGAAAGATGGGAAAGAGCATAAAGTTAAAATCCAGAACTATATGGCCTGACTTCCAGAGTCTGGAGCTCGGAGAGCTCCACTGTTTACCAGCAGCTTGGCTTGTGGTGTCATTTATTTTTGGTGTGCTTCAATTTTGTCATTTGTAAAATGAAAATGATGGTAGCATTTACCTTACAGAACTACTGCGGAGACTGAATGAGTAAGGATTTTTAGGGATCTAGGCCAGTATCAGGCATATTATATATATTAGTCTGGGTTCTTTCAACAGGTAGAATTTACAGAAATTATAACAAAAATGATCTATTTGGAAGGCTTACAAATCCGAGGATAGAGATAGTCCAAGATGGCAGCTGTGACAATCGTCCTTCTTCCTTCCTTTTATACTGTTGGAGTTCCAGTGGGCCCTCCCCCATCCGGGTGGGTGCTGTTCCCTCATTCACGGCCCACACGTCACTCACACTAATCCAGGCTGGTTCTCACTCCCAATCTAGGCGTGTTCTCAAACGCTAAGCCAGATGTGGTTCCTGATTGCCTCAAGTTGACATCATCTTTCCTATGGTCACATTATATATAATAATTTTGAAGGGGTCTGATAAGCTATGTTGACAGCCTAAGATTAGAAACTAATAAATTCGATTCAAAGTAGATTCTTCATTAAGATTTTCACCAGCACTGGCTGGTGAGCATTTACATGCAGCATGACCTCTTTAGCTTTGATTCGGGATTGGGACATAGTGGTAAGGGAAGCCGAGGTTGCTTGCGAAAGCAAAGTTCAAGTGGTTGACCTTGGAGCCTGGTTGAGATGAGAAGGCAGAGGATGGGTAGGGACTCTGCCACAAGGGGGAAAAATGAGGAAGTCAAAGAATCTTTGCAACCTAAATTAGCTTAAAGACCAGATGTAGTGGGAATGAAAACATTAAAAAGTTGGAAGGCGGAAGGTTGTACGTGGAGTAGAATATTGGAATTTTGTTCAGTGATGAGATTCCAGAGTGTGGCATGGAAGCAGATGGCTGAATCTGAGGAGATCAGACAAATATATCGAGTGTGTTGGATAGGTCGTATATCTAATAACTGAATTGCCTTAGACAAAGAAAGTCGAAGTAGAAAGAGAAGCCACTTCCTGATCCTCTAATCAGTTTGAAAGAAGAGCCAATAGATGAGAAGATAACAACAATAAAGGGCTGAGTAGGTGTAAACGTCTCCTCTTGTTTATGCTGTAATGCAAGAGGTTTTGGACAATTTGTCCCCAGTATTTCCTTAACTATTAGTTGTGTAGATAATTACGTTCAGTAGAATATTATTTGTAAATGTCACCTGATGACCTCTTTCCTTGTCGCTGTTTCAGGAAACTAATAGAATCATGAGGATTTTGTATGTACATACCCAATTATTCAACAAACATTTTCTGAGCAGGTACTACCTACTGGATGTTGGAACTAGACTAGTGAAAACCACAGTCTAAAATGTACATTCCACTAATAGAGAAAAATAATAAACAAGTAATTAAACACTGTAGTATGTAGAATGACAGTAAGTGACATGCCAGAAAATAAAGCAATAACAGAAGATGATGGCTGCCAAGGGATAGTGTATTTTCAAATTAGGTGGACAGCAAAAGCCTTCAAGAAGGTGACTTTGGACTACAGATCTGCAGGTGATCAGGACATGCACATGGTAGATAGCTGGGGAAAGAGTATACACCAGGAAAAGGAGAAAAGACTAGGAAAACAGTAAGGTAGGGTCTAACCTAGAATCTTTGCAGCTAACTGGGAGGCCACGATGACTGAAGGGAACTTAGCTTTTTTATTTTTTCTAAACAAACACTACACAGCAGTTGTCTCTTGATATCCTCAGGGGGTTGGCTCCAACACTGCCAGAGCTCACAGACACTCAGATCCCTTGTATGAAATGACAGTGTTCTCATACAGCTCACTTACATCTTATATACTTTAAATCACCTCTACATTACATGATACTTAGCGAAATGTAAATGCTATGTAAATGGTCATTGTACTGTTTGGCAAATGATGGCAAGGAAAGGAGAGTCAGTGCATGGTCGGTACAGGCACAGTTTTTTAAAAAAATATATATTTTCAGTTCATGGAACCTGCAGATACAGAGAACCAACTGCATAGCACTTACTTTGTTTTGAGTACTTTGCAAAATTAACTTATTTAATACTCGTAACAAATCTGTTAAGATAGTCCAGTAAAGAGCTGGAAAACAGATGTTAAGTAACTTGTCACAAGAGCAACAGAATGCACACAGCTAGCGAGAGTGGAAAGACGGGCGTTCTGCTTTGTTGGCCTGGCACTAAGGTGCCTGGCGTGGTAGTAGGACATGGAGCCTCATGGGCTGATTGGGGGACGAGAGCGGGAGGTCAGTTATTATAGAAGCAGTGGCAAAGACTTTGAGCTTTACTGGGACTGAATATATGCTGTTAGAAAGACTTATGTGGAGAATTAACATGATCTGATGAAGATTTTAAGGTCTCACTCTGCCTGTGATGATAAAAATAGAATGTGGAGGAGTAAGAATAGAATCGGGGCCAGACAGGAGGACAGTGCAAGATCCAAGTAAAAGACATGGTGTCACGCACTAGTGTAGGTGGCGACGGTGGTTTCATGACGAGTGATCAGGTTCGAATATTTGTTTTTAAGGATGTAGAATCAACGAGATTCTCAATCACTAGATGTAAGATGAAGGAAAGCAAAGATTCAACTGTGATTCCAGAGTTTCTAGTCAGAGCAGCCAGAATGAACAGAATGTGTTTGCACTCGCTGAGGTGCTGAGGTGGTAAAGATTGTAACAGGGGTAAGGAGACAGATGAACAAACAAACAAAATCAAAACAAAAGCAAAACTTTGGGAGAAAAACAAATGATTTTGTGTTTGTTTGTGTTTGGTGGTACTGGGGATCAATCCCACGGGCGCCCTGACTCTGAGCTCCATCTCAGCACCACCCTTCCCTCCTCTTTTTGTACATTTTGAGACAGGATCTCACTAAATTGCTCAAATGGGACTTGAGCTTAGAATCTTCCCACACCACCCTCCCGAAATGCTGGGATTGTAGGCTTGCACCCCTGCTTAGCTAGGAGTCTGTTGAGTTTTTAGACATGTCTGAGTGCCTAGCAAGTATCAAAGTAGAGATGCTAAGGAGATAGCTAGCTTATGAGATGAGCCCATAGGAGAGAGGTGGATGTATACATAGGGCTGCTCAGGGTAAAGCCATGACTTTGGTTGCAGTCAACTGCACAGTGTGCTTAGAGAGAAAAGAGGCCAAGTACTGACTGAGCCTGTGAGCTCAAGATGAAGATTTTGAAGTATGAGAAGAGGCCACCAAGATAGTAGTAGCCAGAGAAGTTGAAGAGAAAGTAGAAGGTGACATAAGTGACATCCTGGAAACTGAAGTTAGGAAAATGCTATCTAAATTAACATGTGCTTGTACACACACACACACACACACACACACGCACGTACACACACATATGTGCTCGTGCACATGCACAACACACAAACCACATTATTATTTATGAAGACAGAGTGGTTAAGAGAGCCAGCTACTTTTTTCACTGAATAGTGTAGTCTCTGCTTGGAGTCAAATTTAATTAGGAAGGCCTGTTATTAATATGCTGGATTGGTGGGTATGGAATCAGAGCAAAGTGGGGTTTTTGAGTCACCACCCTGGCTAGGTAGTGAAGCGATGATAGGGCAGAGGTCCATCTCCAGGGTGAAGCATCACTGCCCCTTGGGCAGCACCACTGTTCATGTCAGAGCCCATCTTTCTTGAACAGTAGATCTGTACATCTGTATGTCTGTCTGTTCACTCTGTGTATAGAAGGCTTTTCCAGTAGAGCTGTCTTTTCTAAGCTTCTTCTGCTCAAGGAAAGAATTCTTTTTTTAAAGTTTATTAATATTCCTAATCTCATTTCTAAGTCTTGATCTCAAGAGTTCGTATACTTTGGGAGCAGGTGGTTACTATTTCCTTTGATTAAAATGTGGGTCTGCTACCTTGAAAAGCATATTGTCAAAACTTAGTGTGTAGTTTCACAAGTCCATAAATCCAGATCTACCTTAACCTGACCTGTGTCTCTTTTAGTGACTAACCCACAGCAAGGACATATTCCTCCTTCTCACTCACTTGGCCGTTTCCTCATGGCTGCCTCCTCTACCATTCACAGACCACAAGCTGGTCTTATGACATGCTGTAGGACTTTTATGTGAAAAATGAGGTATTTCTGATACTTTAATGAGTAAACCCTCTCCTCTGGAAGTGAGGCATACTTTGATACTAGATTCCTTCCTGTACAAATGACTTTATAATGAAGTTCTAGTGCCTGCTTATATGATAGCACAAGTGTCTAAGTCTCATGCTAGCCTCTAATAGGAATGTGATAAGCTTATTATAAGAGAACATTGCCTGAACATACAGAAATATATACACACACTACACTCACACGCACACGCAGCTCTCCATAGACACATATATGTTTCGTTAAAGTTTTGAAAGAAGTAGGGGAAGAGTGAAAATATCTGCCTGACAAGAATGAAAAGAGCTTTCCAGAATATTAAGAGTGACACCCATTTGAACTTCACAAAAAGTATCATAAGAATGTCCATGATTAGAACTGATCAGATATTTGACTGTCTTTTTCAACCAGAAGATGGATTTGAACCAGATTATCATATCCATAGTTTAGTTTTGAAGACAGAGTGGTGGTGGGGGGGAGGGAGTCAATTATTTGTCTCTTTGTTCAAAGGCCTTTTTTTCTTTTCTTTTTTTCTTTCTTTCTTTCTTTCTTTTTTTTTTTTTTTGATACTATAGATCCCTGCAAAGCTAGTAGAGGAGCCAGCCTTTCATATCCATTAAGGTTAGGCCTGAAACTGTTGAATTTGATCTCTTCCATTTGCCATCTGGATACAGTAGAGAAAAAGCTATTCTGCATTGGGTTGCTGGACACCATCCAGAAAATAATATGTCAGGGCATCAAAGGCTTGAGGCACTTGGTCCAGTCTGTCTAATGATCACAGGCAGGGTCTGCTCTCCAGTTTTGTAATATGTTTTATTTTTGCAGTGACAATATATATCCCAGTAAAATAGATCACAAGGATTACTGCCATCCTGTCAAAGCTAGGATTCTTCTATAACAAACTTCAAAAAAAAAGACCATATTTTCATTGGGCAAAATTTGATTTCCAAAATCCATCTCCCTTCATCCCAGTCTATCTGCTTTATGACAGCACTTACTGGAAGAAAAATTCTAATTCACAGATTGTTTCATTCCACACCCAAGTTCCAAATTTAAAATCTACTTAAGGGTGACCTCATTTGAAGTAGTAGTCATCATCTTCGTTACAAGTGGGCCTAGTATCTGGCCAGCTAATGACCATGCTGGCAGCTTTCCAAGATTCTGACAGTACGTCTCATTATACGCACCAACTGGAGCCAATTGTGGCTGGATCTTTTTTTTCCTATTACTTTAAAACGTGGATAGGAAGGAACAGAGATGGCCTGTCCTCTAGTCTCTTCTGAGATAGGGGGAGACTTGCATAATAGGTCCTACATATCAAGGAGCATTACAGTAAAAGAGCACATGACTGCACCTTTAGGTAGCTGGAGGCCGTCTAACTGTGCCTAGTTTGGCAGGCTTGGTTTGGATCTTTGCAGGATGTACTTAGGAGTGAGTGTGTAACTTCTGCAGCGGGCAGAGTCGTGGGGAATGGCCGCTCTGCCTCTTCTGTTGAATGGGATGGCAGGAAGACCTGCCAGCCCTGACCATGATATCAACATCCTGTGGACGAGAGCCCTCCAGCTGCGCCCGGAGCACTAGGCCGGCTCCCAGCGTCCAAACCTGACCTCGGAGGCTGAGCAGGCTGGTGATTTCTGGACAAGCTCGTGAAAGTGTGTCATGTGCGGAGGCACTCGGCTTGGTGCCTCGTTGTGTTTCCTGGCAGGTCCAGTGTTGCTGTTTATTCTGCGGCAGACTCGTTCCTTCCGCACCCTCATCTTTTCATTGAGGCGCTTCCCCCCAGACTCTTCCTGTCCTTTCCTCCCTTTGGATCTAGAGATACTGAAAACAAGTAGATTTTCCAAGCTAAGAAAAATAACAACTCCTCCGAACCGTAAGCCAAAAGTGAGATTGCCCGTTCTTAGGAGTATTGTCTCTGCTAAGTTTTGTGCACATACTTAGAGCTTTGGGCCTTTTTTCTTTTTCTTTTTTTTCAATATTGGGGATTAAATCCAGGGTCTTTGTACTTCTGCACTGAGCTACATCCCCAGCCAGTTTTTATATCTTTTTACTTTAATATAAGGTCTCACTAGAGATAGCTAAGTTGCCCAAGCTGAGCTTGACCTTAACAATTTTCCTACCTCAGACTCCCGGAGTGCTGCAGTTGTGGGTGGAGGCCGCCACACCTGGCTTAATAAGTTTCTTCACATAGGCTGCTGTCTTGATTTTCCTCTAGCATTTATGCTCCGTGAATCCTTCTCTGATTGAAAAGAAAAAAAGAAAAAGAAAAGGCTGGGATATCAGGTCATCACCCGAGCTGGACTTCCTGGCTTTACCATTTCCTGCCTGAATCATTAACCCCTGTGTGCTTTAGCCACCAGATCTGTAGGGTAGAAGTAGTCGTGTCTGTGTCTTAGCTCTGTTGCTGTAGCTAAGCAGAGTTTGTGAGAAACCAGTGTGGCACAGCAGAATGCCCGATGCGAGTTCACTGTTGTTGTTTTTATTTTTGAATAAACTGCGGTTACAGTTTGGATCTGAACTGTTCCCTGTGTGCTAAAGCCTCGGTCCCCAGCCTGTGACGTTGTTGGGAGGAGGTGGGACCTTTAGGAGGTGGGGCTAGCTGGGGGAAGTTAGGTCACTGGGGCATCATCATGAAAGATGCCGGCGCCTGGTTCCTTCTCTCTTCCTCTTTGCTTCTCGGCCACCACAAAGCAAGCGTGACTGTCTGCCGCCCGCTGTGGCTGTGATGCCCTGCGCTGCCACAGGCGCAACGTGACCACAGATTGAAAACTCTCAGGCCCTGAGGCAAAGCATTTTTTTTCTTTATTAAGTTGATTATCTCAGTATTTTGTCCCAGTAACAACAAGTGGACAAACATAACAAACAAGTTATTTTTACTTCAGTCAAATAGTAAGCACTTGTAGCCTTCCATTGAAGAGAGTTTGGATTTTCCGTAAAGAATTTTAAGGACTGGCAAGCGGGAAGCACAGGAGCAGGGAGATTCTGAAAGTCGCGTTCTTGCCTTCAAGTAGTGGCAGAAGCGTCCGTGGTACGTGGGAAACGCCAGGAGGCTCATGCCCCCCTGGAAGGTAAAACCAAGGGCTGCAGGGATTTCTCTGCTTGTTTGGTTCTGTTTGCAGATCCCTGCCGCTG
This sequence comes from Ctenodactylus gundi, assembly GCA_004027205.1. Taxonomy (NCBI): domain Eukaryota; kingdom Metazoa; phylum Chordata; class Mammalia; order Rodentia; family Ctenodactylidae; genus Ctenodactylus; species Ctenodactylus gundi. Next base: position 237,725 of record PVKB01001933.1, read on the forward strand.
GCCACAGTGACCTCTTCTCCTCTACTGATCTTCTCCATCTCATCTCTCCGTCCCTCATGAATGCTCATGAATTAAAAAAAGAAACAGGATTTTTAGTCCTCCCTCTCTCTCTCTCTTTCTCTCTCTCTCGCTACTGACATTATCTGTTTGTACTCCTTCCTAGTTTCTTAGTTGTTTCATTTCTGGTACTAAGGATTGAGCCCAGGCCTTCCCACTGAGCTACATCCCAGCCCCTTTTTATTTTTGCTTTTGGGACAGGGACTCACTAAGTAGTTAAGTTGCTTGGGTTGGAACTTACCGTCCTCCTGCCTCAGCCCCCGAGAGTGCTAGGATTGATTATAGGCCTGTGTACTTTTTCCAAGTTTTAAAGAGTTCACATGTGGTATGACCTTTGGTATGAAGTGAGGCCCTTCCTGTTACTGTGGAAGCCAGAGGAGTGTCTTTCTTTCTCTGCCCTTAGGTAGAGTGTGTTTGGAACACACATAACCTGCGCTTAAGACATACAACGCGCCTGCCTGGGCTTTTGACTCCTGTTGGGCAAAGAAACAGTGTGGTAGGGAGCTCAAGAGATAACCTAGGGACCTTTCTGAATATAGAGCCGGGCAGTGGGAGAAAGGAAAGGAGTCATCGCGTGGATTGATGTGGTGCTTCCAGGAAGGTGGAAGTAAAAACCAGGACCACGTGTTTCCCTTCCTAGGAGGTTGGAAGTAGAGGAGCTATTTTCAGTGATACTTTATTTTTCAGAGAAGTTTCAGATCCACTGCAAAAGTGAGCAAGTACAGTTTGCATAGCCGCCGCAGCCCCACAGGTGTGCATCCTTCCCTGCTGTTGGCTTGGTTCACCCGGATGTGTTCGTTCGTCCGTCCTTCCTTCCTTCCTTCTTTCCTTCCTTCCTTCCTTCCTTCCTTCCTTCCTTCCTTCCTTCCTTCCTTTCTCTTCCTTTCTTTCTTCCTTTTTTGTCACAGTGTCTCACTCTAGCTCAGGGTGGTCCTAAACTCACTGTGTAGCCCAACCTGGCCTCAAACTCACAGCAGTCCTCTGCATCAGCCTCCCGAGTGTTGGGGTTCAATGCGTGCACCACCGCACATCATTTATGTGGTGCTGGGGATTTGAACCCAGGGCCTCAACATGCTTGCTAGGCAAGTGCTTTACCTGCTAAGTGACGCCCCGCGCGCCAGTCTTGACACTGTCTATTTTTACAAGCTTGGAAATACATAATAACATGGACCCAGCACTGTAGGGTCGCACAGACTAGTTCACCGCCCTGGAGTGCTCCCCGTGTTCTGCCTGTCCATCCCCCCCTTTCCTTGACCCTGACAGCCAGCAAACTTCTTACGCCTTTTCCAGACTGTCAAACAGTTGGAATCAAATGGTATGTAGCCTTCTCAGGTTGGTTTCTTTGACTAAATTAGAAGCATATAGGTTTCTTCTATATTTTTGTGCGGCGTGAAAGCTCCTTGCTTGTGTCACGCTCCGAAGTGTTTCCCGCCCCTGAAGTGGCCCGTTCCACGCCGGCACCTGCCCGCCCCTTTCTTCCCGTTCCCGCCCTCCTTGTGCACGTCTTCAGCGCTCGTCACGCCGCCCAGGCTGCTGTGTCGTACTGGTGCGGCCTGGCCGTCCGTGGCGTTTGACACCCCGTCCCCCCACCTTCCTGAAGCACCTGCTTGCTTCCGCGTCTGCTTCCAGGACGCCGCGCGCCCTCGCCTTCACCTGGTCGGGAATCTCCAAACTGGCGGGGCCCACACCACCCCGAGTCGCCCTGGTTCCCTCAGTGAGCTCAGCAGGCTCTGTGGCCTCGCACCTCGTGGACGTGCTGATGACCTCCACGGTCACCGCGCCAGCTGTTCCCTGGCGTGGCGCTGGTTTCCACGTACCTGCTCAGCGTCCGCCTGCGGAGGGCCGGTACGCGCCCTCGCCGTGTTCTCCCGTCGCAGAAGGGGCTCCCAGACACCAGGGTTACGCGTAACGCTGCGGGTGCACCCGCGTGACCCCCTGTCCTCAGCTGCGGATGCACCCGCGTGACCCCCAGCGCTCCCCGTTCCTTCCACGAGCCTTACCCACGTTCCCTGCAGATACTTGTCAGCTCCGTCCCACTCATTTGCCCGCCACGCCCTCGTCTAGGCCGCTGTGGCTCCGTCCTGCTCCCTGCCTGGCTGCCCCTCTTCCTTGTCCTTCCGGAGACAGGAATCCCTGCCGGGCGTCAGTCGCCCGTCCCTCCTCCTGGTCCCTGAGCGGCTCCGCGGCCTGGCTTCTCCCGGCTCTCCGCGTCTTCTCGCCCCGCCTCCCAGCCTCCTTCTCGCAGCCACGCGGGTCCTCTCCTGTCCTTGCTGTGCTCGTTTTCTCGCGTGGGATGTTTTTGCCTCATCTCCTCTTAAAATGTCTTTCTTTCTTGAGGTAAACATTCAAATATCTGTATGCCAAGATACTGTTTGGACCGAGGATGTAGCTCAGGGGGATACAAACAGAATGAACAAGCGTCTTCTCATGTGTGACCTATCCATGTAGGCATTTCTGTGTCATGCTGGAACATCAATATTTTTTTTTTTTTTTTTTGCTTCATCATGGGATTAATTGTATTCTACATATACTTGTTTCCTTGGTTTTTGCATATCTTGGCCTGTAATTTAAGCTTTATGATACCAGGCCCACATAGAAGGTAATCAACAAATACTTGTTGAACACATGTCTGTCTCTTAAGTTAGTGCTTCTAAGCAAGTTTATTAATTTTTCTAAGTATCGCTTTATTCTGTTTTTTATTTTTGTGGTAGTGACGATCAAATCAAAGCCCTGAAGCATACTCCTGCTTCCTTTTTATTATTTAATCGAGACAGGGTCTCACTAAGTTGCTAAGTTGTCCAGGCTGGGCTTGGATTGCAATCCTCCTGCCCTAGCGTCTCAGAGTGCTAGGAAAGTGCTAGGATTATAGGCCTGTGCCAGCAGCCCAGCCAGTATTTTTTTTTTTTTTTTTGAGTAAGGTCTTGCTGTATAAGTTAGGGTGGTCCTTAGCTCATAGCATAGCACAGCTGGCCTCTGGCCTCAAGTACACAGCAACCTTTCTGCCTCAGCTTCCCTGTTGCTGAAGTGTGGCACCACGCCCAGCTGTTGTGTAGTGCTGGGGAATGAACTCAGAAACTTGAGCTTGCTAGGCAAGCACTTTAGCCACTGTTCTATTTCTCCAACCCTAGAACCCTAGTATTTTAAAATCTTTTTTAAAGTCAGAACTGTGTTAATGTTTGATTTGATGACTTTTAATGTTGTTGTATCTGACGATTCTCAAAAGAATAGGATGGAGGCAAAGAAATCAGTAGAAAGACTATTATAAGATTATAGGCATAACAGGTCTTAGGGTCCTTTTTGAAGGATTTGTTACATCTACATATATGGACTTAGAAGGGTGTTCATGGCATACTGGGAAGTTAAAATAAAAGCTAGGAGATTAATGTATCATCTCAATTCTATTTAAAAGTTCATGCTGCATATGTAAATTTTTTATATTTTTATAAAGGTGTGTATGGGTACACTCTTATCTTAATATCAATGGCCTCAGCTAGGTATAATATAGAAAGGAAAGAAAGAATTTTTTAGCTTTTTCTTTGTGTAGCTGTATATCATTTGGCTTGTTACAAGAAGCAAATGTAACTCTTTCATATTTTTATTTTTATTTTCAAGACCGGGTATTGAACTTGGGGAGCACATGTGAAGCAAGTGCCCATTTTATTTTTTATTGTGTAAAAATCTACCCTACAAGATCTAGCCAAGTTGCCCAGATTGGCCTCAAACTTTCCTTCTTTCTTGGTTTCTCGATACTGGGATTATAGGCCTGAAGTACCATGAACAGCTGCAGCTCTTCGTTGGCGTGCAATAAAGAGGAGAAAAGGTGACGGTGTAGCCGGAAGTTCTAGGAATGCACAAATTCTCTTTCAACCACAGATTTCCTTTTCCAGGAGGTTCTAGAGAATATATATATGGAGAGTGGTAAAATACTGTTTTGTTACCAACTTGGCTTGGGTTGATGCGCCAGTGTACCTCTCTGGTGATCTCGATTAGGTCCAAGGACTATCCACACTAAACACAAACTTGAACGTCCAGATGTGTATTACCAGCTGCGTAAGACAGAGGGCGCAAGAAACCAACGTGAGTTCCTGAATTAGGGCAGAGCCAGGAGCCGGGCCTCACTCTGCATAGGTTTACAGGAATGACAGAAACCGTATAACCCAGTCAGAGTCCTCAAGGTGGGTTAATTCAGTGACCAGTTCTCCGACCCAGTCTGGGAGCAAGAACAAGTGAAGAAAGGAAACTTTTTCTCCTGGACGTTACAGCAACAACAACAAAAACCAAGAAGAGCTTTGATTTAGATCCCCATTGTTCAAATGAGAATAAAAATGCAGGAGTCAACAAATACAAAAATGAAGAAATCAGAGTGCCAAAAATACACACGGTAGAGTATACCTTCAAGGAAGTAAGAAGAGAGTTTCTTAAAGGATAACAGCAAACAGTGTCAGTTAATAGAATCCACGAGATCTTTGAAGAGCACCGAGAGAGCAAAGGGTGTTCAAGAATAAGGGACTGCTTTGGGTTTAGAAAAGATGGAGTAATTCTGTGGATGAGAGACTAAGTTGCAGGGCGAGTCAAGGTGAAAGGCAGATGTAAGCCTCTGGCAGATGGATTTGGGAACAGTAGAAGAGGGAGAAATAACCTAAGATAGGAGTAGATCTCTTTGTGTTCCTGCGCAGTAGGAAAGAAAGAACTGGTAAAGAGAAAAAGGTTAAAGATGGGAGAGAGGAAAAGAAAACTTGATGAAGAAATGTTCTGAAGAACACAGTAAGCAGCAGAAGTCAGTAGCAGTGTGGAGGGGGAGCCATCGCTGAAGGGGGCGGAGAGGACAGCTATCAGCGTGAGCAGCTGGGGTGTACAAAGTAGAAAGGGGGGGGCGCACTGATCTCGGTGAAGCAGGAAGCAAGTTACCTGATAAATAAGTGGAAGAAAGCCCTGGGGACTTAAGTAACTACAGTTTTAAAAGTACATTTAAATCAGGTGAACTGTGAATTGGCTGTGTATGATCCAGTCTTCACAGGACCGTAGACTTCTGTTATTTTTGTGTTTTATGTGTACTGTTGTGTCCTCACTGCTTACACACTGTTCAACACAGGGCTAGTGCTCAGTATGTACCAGAATGGATGGATGGATTCAGGAAAGAAAGATACTGGTGTGTGCTCTTTGGACAAAAGCTTGAGTTAGACTACTGTTGTCCCTAACAAAAGCCTGGGTGGAGTGAAATGGAATCATTAAACCAAACTCACAACCGTATTTTGGAAACAGGTCTTAATAAAGCAAGGAAGCCTCTTTTTTTTTAAAGTTCCAAATCAAGAGTGTTGGCTTCCTTAGGGTAAAGGGTAGCAGCAGTGTTTTCTTGAGCAGTGCTACAGGATGACTTGGAAGGCCTAGCACATACCGTTCTGCTGCTTATAGGTTTGGAATCCAGCCCGTGTCCAGAAATGTCATGTCGGGGCTCACATGAGAGGTAAATTAACATGGTCCTTTGTGAACTTACACCTGGATGCTCTTGCCTCCTCACCAGAATGTTCCAATAACATTGACATTGATCAAACTCCTTGTTTAAATCTGAATCTTGACTAGCCTGTGTGTTAGACTTGGGGTCTGATGTTTAAGAACCTCATGTTTGATGTAATAAATGAATACCAAGGTTTCATATTTAATGGCATGTGACCCTACTTAAGTAAAAGCTTTGAAGAATAAAGAAGACAGGAACAGATACTGCTTGAAGAAAAGAAAAGAAAAGAAAAATGCTCCTAGTCCATTTTTTCTGCCAACTGATGATAAAACTATCATTAGTCATTGGTTCAGTAATTATATATTGAGGATCTGGTGTTACAGCACAGTAGCGGAGTGTGTGTTTACAGTGTGCAAGACACAGAAGTAAATAAATATAAAAAGTTAATTTAAAAATGTTAATTATATATTGGATGTCATGGAATACAGAGAAGTCTTTATAAGCTGAGGATAGGAACATGTGACTTGGCTTATTCATTAGAAAAAAATTTGATTCTCTTCATAGAATTTTATCGTGGGTCTTGTTTTAATTTAAAGTCAGTGAATGGATATTTCATGTTGGTTATTTTCTAACAAAGGAAAGTTGAAATGATTCTGATGCTAAAACATACATTCATCTCTACTTTCTGGTTGACATTAGGAGTTTGCAGTTTCCTTATGACTACTGAGGACACTAGGAGGACCAAAGCATTTTCCTGTTAGATCTGGCGGTTAGGAGCTGTCACAGTGGAGGTCTGACCCCTTGAACCACAGCAGCAGCAGATGAGCAAAGAAGGAACTTGATTTAAAAATATTTTGTTTTCAGATGTTGTTTGATTGTTGAAGTCATCGTACAACATCTGATACTGATTTTGAGATTCTTAATTTGTTCTTTTTAAAGATCCAGATTTTAAAAACATAAACACATTTTCACCCAGTTTTCCCATGAATTCTATCCCTTAACTCAACTGAAAACATCCTGATCCTGTGGCCTCCTGCTCTGTTTCTGCCCTTGAGAGATTAGGAGTGCTCCTGGGTGCTTAGTGGGGGGCATACAACACTTGGCTTCTAGAAAAGAGGAAGTACACGAATTGCAGATGAGCTGTATACCGCTAAAGGCAGAGCTAGTCAAAAATCAAACAATTTACAACACCGAGATTTCTGTATACTTGTGAATGACTTTCTAGCAACATGTTGATCAAGTATCAGAAATCATCAGATAAAATCCACTGTGACACTTAAGGTGGGATTGAGTAAGGTTATCGAAGGGTTGTGAAAGTAGTTGCTGAGCATGGTGGCACACGCTTGTAAACCTTGTGCAAGTTCGAGCCCAGCCTGGATGAGTTGGAGACTTAGTGAGACTCAGTCTCATGTTGCTGGGGATATAACCAATTGGAATTGAGTTCACTGGCATCTATACCCAGTGCCACCTAAAAAATTAAAAATAAAATTGTTGGTCACATGTTACTCTAAAAGTATTTTATGATAAATTCACTTAAAACGGTAACATATTGAGAAAAGTGTTCTGATGTATGTCGGTGTGGTTTACCAAACTGCGGCTAGGATTTGCATAGGCAAACTAAGAAGGGATGATGTGGAGATTCTCCCTGTTGTCTTGGTAAATGTTTTCCCGCGTCTTCCTCTCCCCGTGGGTCTCGGAATCCCGTGGCACCTAATACCAGATTTCCATCTCCCGTACTGTGTAAGTTTCATGCAGCCTTCGTTTTTGTGGCATTCATGTTTGTTAGTGATGAAAGCGTGGTCCTTGCCCGCGGGACTTTCTCTGGCTGGTGAAAGCAGCAAACGTGAAGGGCAGTAGGTTACAGTGCCGCCAGGGGGCTGTGACCGAGAACAGGGCATTGTGGGTACGCACAGCACTGGTCTGCCAGAAAAGAGAAAGCAGTGCCACACTGCAGACAAGACGCGTGCTACCACGATACAGGAGTTTATAGAAGCAGATGCCACCTTTCCTCAAGGGGAGGGAAAGGTTCCCACAAATGCGGTCGGCTCCAAATGGGTCCTGAAAGGGGAGCTGAAGTTTTTCTAATGGGAGGAGGCATATCAGGCACAGGGTTTTGCATGTAGAAAGGCTTCGAGTTTAGGAAACTATGCCTTTCTTATGGAACTGAGAGAAGTGTGCAATTCAGAGGGGAGGAACGAGAGGAAAAGGCGCAAACATAGACGTGAGCCTTATTAACTCTGCACCACTGGTAACGTAGAAAATGAGCAACGTTAAACTAAGGAAAAGCCCAGCCAAGTGTGTTGATAATCCCAGCACTTCAGAAGGTTGAGATGAGAGGATTGTAAATTCACATCCACCCGGGTAACTCTCTGAGCCTCTGTCTCAAAAGGCGCTCAAAAAAAGGGCATGTGATATACTTTAGTGGTACAGCATCCCTGGACTGGATTCCCTAGTAGCACACACACAAACATGTTATAAACATGGGAAAATTTGAAAAAGTCTTTGTTATGTAGTTGTCTGATATCTCAATCATTGGGTGATTTTTTTGTTGCCATATTTTTTTAAATTGTAGTTTTTTCAAGATAGAAACTAAAATCGTTGGCTGAGATGATGACATTTTGGTAACATTGCGTCGTCTTTGCTTAGCCAGGATTCTGCTTGTTTGCCCAAAATAGCTTTGACCTGCATAGTCCTTGCATTTCTTACTGTTCTCCATAATTGTTTAGACATGAACATTTGCAGTTAATTTCTTATGACTATGATTATGTAATATCAAAACAATACTATTATCTTCCACAAAAATATCCAGAGTTTATTGATTGAGGCAACCAGGGGTGTCACTTGAGGGATTTTATTATTAATAGTTATTAAGTACACAGTAACTTGTCATCTAACTGGAATAATGCATCTTCAAGGAATACTTCCAAACCATGTGTTTGGAATTGCTAAGAGTAAGGGCAATGTTAAGTTATTTATGCTAACTACATGTTGAATTTTACACAACATAAAATGAGTTTCTAGTTTAGAAGGAGAGGGATCCCAAAGACTTGTTAGTAAATTGCACTTAAAATCTTTATGGCAGACTGAGTGCTGTTCTTCTGTGGTGAAGCTGCGGTTGAAAATGATTATGTTTAGCCAGCCTAGTGGCACAGGCCTGTAACCCTCTCTCCAAAGAGCTGAAGCAGGAAGTTCCCAGGTTTGAGCCCCTGGCAACTTAGTGAGTAAGACCTTGTCTCAGAATCAGAAATTAAAAAATGGCTTGGAGGTGTATAACATCATGTTGAAGATACTGGACTCCATCGCTAGCACTGGAAAAATTCTCATCTTGACTCAAGCATAGTAACAAATATAGAATACACACACACACACACACACACACACACGAAATATGCCAAGCAGGCAAGATGTAGAAAAATAAAATCAGAATGCAAAGTATATTAGAGCAAAAATGTTGATGGTATAAGGGAGATGATCAATACTTCATTGGTAAATAAAGACAACTTCCCAGAGTTGCTGGAAAATCAAAATAAAATATAAATGAGAATTATCATTTAGATGTATGTATTCTCAAACTGTAAGAATGTTTAAGTACTAAACGGCATAATAAGAATTAGTAAAGCAAATCTATGGTGCTGAATTCTTTTATAAGCAAGGTTTTTTTCAGTTTGTTCATTAATACATGATGAGCCAACTTAATAACAGAATGAAAAAAGTTGTCGTCTGTTTATGTAAACAGTCAGGAATGGAAAGGCTTTCTTAATTGAGAATGTTGTTGGGTTTTATTAGATTCGATGAGACAAATAAATAATATACTACAGTTATTTTATACACAGATTAAGTGTACATCAGTCATGGTGGTGTCATTGAACAGAGTGGGAAATTGAGCGCGGTGGCAGGGTGTTAGAGGAAGAGCTAAGTACTTGCATGTGCAAAATCCTAAGGTTTATTAGGAACTTTGAGAAATTGAAAACTCTGAAATGCCTCCAATACTGGCACTTCTTTGATAACATCCTTTCTGCATCTGTATATAGTGTTCAGTTTTTTCGAACTTTTATAAGATGCCCAAAGATACAACATGGAGGAAGCAACGTGCCGTGTCAAAAATACATTGGACCATTTGTTCTCTAACGTTATGGGCTGCTGTTGAGAGCTTCCAGAGACTGTCGGCCTCCTCTAAACATAAAGAGGGATGGCAAATTAATGATTAGCTGGCACTGGTTTTAAATTTGAATTTTTCTCTTTTCTCCCTCAAGTTTATTAATTACATACACAGTGTTTTTTAAGGATGCTTTTAAAAGGCTTCAAAGAAAAATTATAGACATATGTACTTCATTTTCAAAAGTAAAAGAAACAGTTAACTGTTTATTTTGTAAGAAAATCTATATCTCAAAACCATTTGTGCTGATGTGATTATGTGGAAAAGAAACTTAAAATTTCAAAGGAAGGAAAAAGCCATTTCAGAGGAGAATAGTAGATCATGGGAGTTCAAAAAGTGCATCTTGTGCTACTTCATCAGAAAATGATATACCATCAGTACCTTTCATTCAAAGGAATAATATTTTATGTTTTTTGGAGTGATTACAGCACAGTGGAAGTTTCACTTCTGTTTAAATAGAAGAAATAATGGCACAAAGCCAACCATGTGCAATAATTTTATGATATTGATGCAAATACGACCCTAGAATTTTGAATTGACCCCAGAACCAAGTAACAGCAACTTTGTCTCTGATTATACCCCATTAGTTGATCTGGGCTGTTTGTTTATTTGATGTGGTCTACTCACGAATGCTTTCTGCATCTCAGTACCACTTCCTGTGTGCAGTAATCAGTGCAGAATGCCTTTATTCTCCTCTGCATTGCCCCAGTGTGGGCTTCTGCTGCTCTGGAAGAGGACCGAGTGACGTCTTTTCAGCGGGAAGAGCAGCCGGATTCCTGGAAGACTTGTCTACTACATTAGTCAAGTGCCCTAGTTTCACGAGATGACCGTAACAAAGTACCTCAAACTGGATGGCTTACTGTAACAGAAAGTTCTGGAAGTTGTGAGCCTGAATTAGGTGTAGCCCAGGTATGCTTTCCTCGCAGGCCTTAGGGAAAATCCTTCCTTGCCCCTTTCTAGGCTCCTGGTAGCTCTCAGCAGTCCTTGGCATTTCAGTTGTAGCGGCACTGTTCCAATCCCTGTCTTTCCCAGTAACCGCATGGACTTTTCCTCTGTGTGTCTCCTGTTATAAGGAACCTAGTTATTGAATTTAGGGCCCACTGTAATCCAGTATGACTGCACCTTTACTGGTTTTATCTGCAAAGATCCACTTTTCAAATAAGGCCACATTCTACAGATCCAGATAGACATGGATTTGAGGGAGAAATAGTTAAGCCATCACACCAATAGTGGAGTCACTATGGATTTAGTCTTTGAAGAATTTCAGTTGTTATATAAATATTCCTTCCATCTGGACTTTAAAATACAGATTCTAACAATTACTGAATAGTCTTGGGGTTTTAGTTGAATGTGGTATTAACTAGTGCTAGGGTGCTTCGTGAAAAATAGCATGGTATCGAAGTGTTAGCTGTAAAATATTAACTAAGAATTCTTCTTAGGATTTTTTACTTGCTTAGGATTAATTCATGGAGATACTTGTCTCTACTGTGTTTTAATCTGTGTGTATGTGAAGTAAGATTATGAAGGATTTATATACTAAATTAAGGAGTTTGGACCTGATTCTACAGGAAAGGAAGGACTGGTGCGGACTCGTTGTTTTAGAAAGAGATTTCAGGTGATAGGACAGAGGACATAACAGTCAGACGCTATTGGAACAGCACAGGTGAGATGATTGGGCCACAGACTATACTGGTGGAGGTAGAATGAAGTCTTATTGACTAACATCGCCATTGATTCAATACCTGGTTAGATGGAGACGACATAGTATTCATTGAGCAGTTTCTGTGCCCTAGACAGTATTCTAAGCACCTTATATGCACTAATTTAATTTTTCAATAATTCTAAGACGTAGTACTATTCAAATTTTTATTTCAGGTAGAGAACCTGAGTCACAAGTGTTTGCCAGAAGTCACATAGCTAGTAATCACCACAGCCAGGACTTGAACTCGTAAAATGTAGTGAAGGAAAAAGAAGGAATTGGAGGTGGTTCTTAGATTCAGAGGTGAGTGCTGTTCTGTCACTCGTGGGTCCCCAAGGTTGGGAGGCGTTGACCAGGTTGTACGAGTCAGTAGATTGTGTTGTAGGTATAGTTTTAAGTTTGGATTGTTGCTGGTAGTAAATCCAAATGTACATCTCCAATAGATCACTGTTAAAAAATAAATATTTTATTTGGAAATATTTTTTCAACAGATAGAGAGGAGTTGGTGATGAATTTGTAGCCTGCCTCTGGGTGAAGTTACTTCATCATTTGCCCCTGCTGAATGCTGCCCACCAAATACACCATTGTGTGGTTCTAGCTACAGGATATTTCACTTCAAACCTGGCAGTTTATGGGAACTGCTTTTGTCGAAATCATTAAGGAAAGAAATGCTTGTGAATTCTCCTTCCGAAGCACTGCCTGTTTTCTGTGTCATTTTGGTCTCATTAATCAGCATTGCAGCAGGGCGGACACTGTGCTGTGTATTTTACTGTCCCCAGCACAGCGGCTCCTACATCTCTGCCTCCCGGCCGACGCACTGGGGAAAAGGATAGAGGGAAACCATCAATCTTCCCCGTTGGTCATGTCAACGGCGAGTCCTTCCCCCTTCCTGCTGGCTGCGTCTCTCGCCACCTGTGTTTAGAATTAGCACGGAAGCTGCTGCCCAGATGAATAAGAACCACTGTCCTTGTCACCTGTCCTGGTCCAGGCCACCACTGCTCAAGAAAAATAAGCAAATCAAGCAACTGGCTTTAGTGTGAGCAGTGTGGGAGAAATACACATCCCTTTAGAAGTTTACTGCAACGCAGAGTAGATTTGAAGCCGTACATTCTTAAAGGTAGCATCACTTAGTGGGTCAAAAGGGCAAAGGGAACGACTTCTTGAGGGCTGTGCTGTCTTCCCCCGCTCTCCCTCTGTGGCATATACGGGTAAGGCTGATCGACCTCACTTCACGTTCTGGCTCTGCTACTTGTCCTTTGTTTCCTACTGGCTAATTCCTCTGCACACGAGTTTTCTCATCAGGCACAGAGCAGGAATGCCAGTGCTGCCTACCTCAGAGTGGTTGCAAGTACTCCACGAGAAACTGCGTTCATGGTCCTTGGTACAGGATGACCCACATTGTAAGCATGCACCGGGTCCTAGCTGTTATTATTAACTTCATTACTCAAACAATGAGACTGAAGCTCAGGAAGGTTGCACAGTTCATAAAAAGTACTAGATCGTGTAGAAGAAATTGGAACCTAAGGGTCTCTGAATTTTGAAACTCATGTTTCTTAGAGTATACTATATTGTTTCTATTTTTATTCTAGTTCATAAGTACTTCACATGAGAGCTTTGTAAATTACTTAACTGTGTATATAGATTTATTTCCCGTTATATAAAATTAAAGTGGTAGGTACTGATACTCTTGTTGGTATGAGACTCTTATAGTCACATGCCAATTAACTTGATTGAGCTGTAATCAGAAAATAGAGGCTTTTAAGATTTGGTAACAAAACTAATATTCGTGATCTTCAAGAAAAAGTTAAACAACACAAGTGTCCCAGGTAGATCGTTACTTCCATTTCCTCAGCAATAATAGTAACTTGGGTGTGCCTTACTTCTTCCTCTTCAGTATCTGTTTTATCTATTTAATGTTTGCATAAAACCACTGTGGGCTAAATAATATCCTTGGCACTATGTTACTCTTATCCTTTGCATTCCACACATACAGAGGCCTTGTGATTTGTACAAGGAAATACATGTAGAGTTCGTCAGAGTTGGTACTGCATGTTCATGTTCTGGCTCCACATCAGGCCGCTTCCCTCCACCAATTCTTGGGATACCTGATTCTTCTTATCCTTTCCATGGGATTCCATTATATAAGAAGAAAATAGAGTTTATTCAGTGCTCCTCTCTAATACATATTATTTTCTTATAGCTCTTTTGTAATTAAATAATCGTGTGGGGAACACTACTGTCCTTTACGTTCTTATGGGAATACTTCTGTAAGACAGCTTGCCTTCAGTGAATGGTTGAATCAAACTCAAAGTTTGATTTCCATAAATAGTTAGATAACTTATGAAGTGCTTACTTTGTGCCAGATGGGGAGGACTTTATTAAACTCCTCCCATTTCTCCCATCTACTCCATGAAGTAGACAGTTTCATTATCCCCATTTTGTATGTACTACATAAGCTCTCCATAGTGCTTTCCAAAGTGGTTGTATGAATTTACACTCCCACCAGCAGTGCAGGAGGATTCCTTTCTCCCCACAGCCTCACCAGCACTGGTTACTATTTGACTTGTTGATGTAGGCCATTTTCTCTGGAGTGAGATGGTATCTCAATGTTGTTTTGATTTGCATCTCGCTCATGGCTAGGGATGTTGAGCATCTTTTCATGTATCTATTGGCCCCTTGTACTTCTTCATTAGTGAACTGCCTCTTCATTTCATTTGCCCACTTTTCAAGAGGACCCTTTATTTTGGTAGGCTTACTTCTCTTCAGCTCCCTGTATGTTCTAGTTATGAGTTTCCTATTTGAGATGTTGATGGTGAATATTTTTTCCAGTCTTTTGGTTCTGTTTTTACAATATTGATAGTTTCCTTTGCTGTGCAGAAACTTTTTAATTTGACAAGATCCCATTTGTTAATAATGGGGATGATTTCTTTTGCTCTTGGTGTCTTGTCAAGGAAGTCTTTGCCTACCTCTATGTCTTTTAGATATTTGCCTAATTTGTCTTCTAGGAGGTTCAGTGTTTCACTTTTAATGTCTAGGACCTTGATCCACTTTGATTTGATTTTGGTGCATGGTGACAGGTGTGTGGCTAGATTCATTCTTCTGCATGTGGATGTCCAGTTTTCCCATCACCATTTGTTGAACAGGCTGTCCTTTTTCCATTGTATGCATTTGGCCCCTTTGTCGAAGATTAAGTAGTTGAGGGTATTTGGGTTTGTCTCTGCATCTTCAATTCTGTTCCACTGGTCTAGCTGTCTGTTTTTATGCCAGTACCAAACTGTTTTTACAACTATTGCAACTATTACAACTACAACTATTGCTTTATTGCCTACTGTCTGGTAAACTGGGGAATTCTTAAAACTCCAAATGCTCATACCAGTACCCAAACTGATTAAATCAGAAGGTGGGGAGGCATTGGTATTTTTAAAAACTCCCTGGCCATCACTATCCAGCCAAATTGAGAACTGTTTGCCTAGCATAGAACTGCCATGTCCAACCTGTAGTCAGCCATACTTTTTTTTTTTGCCCCTGATTTTCTTTAATGTTACAATGAAAAAATTTTAAAAAAAAGTTTTAGTACTTTTATACACTGTGATATAGTTCACTTTGTATGGTCTTAAGGCAGGTCCTCTTCTTGGCAAAACAACAAAAAGAAAAAAATAGAAAAAGAAAAGAAAAGAAAAGAAAAGAAAGAAAAGAAAAGAAAAGAAAAGGAAAAACTGGACCCAAATATGGGTTGGCCACATTTGACTTCAGTGGTAAACGGTGTTAAGGGGTTCAGTTGTCCACAAACACGGACGGCATGGAGGTACGGAGGACAGAAAAAGAGACTTTTTGGTGACCACCTGTCAAGGTGGATATCTGCCCCTAAGCCGGGAATGCAGCAGTGAGGAGATCTGTGACCAGTTCGCAGGTGTCTCCCTACGCCCTCCCAGTAACAGAGCTGACAGCCTTCCAGGATGAAATCTAAGGGGACCCTTATGCAGATTAGTTCAGGAGATGATTTGCTAAAGTTGGGTTGGCTCAGGACCTGGCTGGTCGCTGTCATGTGGCACTCCTTTCTTCCCTGACCCCTCTGTCTCCTTGGTGCCTGCCTGGTGTGAAATGCATGAAGGTAAGACGCTCTTGGGGAAGGCGAACCAGGTGAGACATTCAGCTGCCGTTATACAGCATCGCGTGAAAATGTGCCCTTCACTGTCGCTCACAACCTAGACAGTATTTTCACTTTTTCACTCATAAGTGCTTTTGTGTGTATCTCAATGCAGTTGGAATGATTTTTAAGAATTAATGATTGCCCCTCTCAAACTTTATCATGAGTCAGAATCACCAGTCTTGTTAAGGCATGGACTGTGTATCTTTCCCCATTTCTTCTTTTGAGACAAGCGCGACTACCAGAATTCCTGGTTTTGTGGGCCTAGGAGAGGGCTTAGAGCGTCCCGAGTTGTAGTTCGTCCACACAGCGCCCTCCGCGAACCTCTGCTCCAGTCCTCTTCCCTCCTTTGTTCTGCTCTTTTCCACCAGTGGAGACTTGGACACCTGCCTCTGGCCATCGGTTCTCAAAATATCAGTGTTAAGAAGACCGTGGATGCTGGCGTCAACATATTGTCCCACCTCCAAGTAACCATCCAGTCCAAATAAGTACAGTTTATGTACAAAAGCAACCTCGTCATACAAAAACCACTGCCCTTGGGGCAGAAGGGTATGGCTCAGTGCTTAAAGTGGCCTAGCTGGGCATGGTGGTACAGGTTTATCATCCCAGCACTTACGAATCTGAGTCAGGAGGATTGCCATGGGTTTGAAGCTAGCCTGAGTTACACAGTAAGTTCGGGGCTAGCCTCAACTACAGAACAAGACCTTGTCTCAAAATAAATAAATAAATAAATAAAATACTGCCCCTAAGTCTCGTCTATATCAGAACTAGAGCCAACACTGAATAGGTTTCTGATGTTCCCAAAGGGACCTTGGATTTCATTTTCCCACAGAAACAATTTTATGAATGTTTAGGTGTATCTAGAATCATACTGGTGTAGTCATTCTTCGGGAATATTACGGGCTCCGAGGGCTGGGATGGGCACCTCCCAGAGCTTAACCACCGTTTAAGGAATTGTGTTTCTTCTGAGTTTTAGAAAATCAGTTTTTAAACAAACTCTTAGAATCAAACCCGTTTAACAAATGCCTATAACTGGAACATTTGTTTCATTTTATTTGTTTTGCCCTTGATATTAGGAGTCAAGGTAAGAGCAAAGATTTGTTATGCGTTCAGTTCACATTTATTGGGTGTCCACAGTGTACCTGGCTCTGTGTTACTGGGGATATAAAGTTGAAAAAGCCACCTCCTGCCCCACAGGAGCTCGTATTCTAGGGGAGAAAATATTTACTAAGCAAATAAGAAAATATTTACCAAGCTACTGATGTGATATGTGCAATAATGCAAAACTGATGAAGGAAGTATGTGTTTCTGCCTAGAGGCAGTGGGGTGGGGGGGGCAGTGAGCGGGGATTAATGAAATCTGTGTGGTGTGTGTGTGTGTGTGTGTTCGTGGGGCGTGCCCTATGCATGTGCATGCGTGTGTATGTTGGGTGCCTTCTCGTACGTTTGGGGGGGAAAGGGATGGGTGTAAGAGATCCAGAATTAAGAGATTGCTAGGGATTAAAAATCGAGGGGAATTCCGCAGGCCTAAAAATGGACCGGTGTTCTTGTATGATGGAACAGTGGGAGTGCAGAGCAGGATGAGCTGTGGAGAGAGGCAAGGAATCAAGTGAGAGCCTTGTGTAGTGTGATATAGTTGAAGGGCGTTGACTGCCCCATGATGTTTGAGCCTTATCTTAGAGGAAGGAGTGAAGGAAGTTAATGTTAAGTCGGTGTGGAAGGTATTCGCATTTATCCCAGATTTCCTTCATAAAGAGCTCTCTTCTGTCAATTTCTCCCTACTATGAGGAAGACAATTTTAATATTCCTCAAAATGATTTTTTTAGCATCTCGAAATAAGTGATTTCAGACTGTTCTGAGAATCCTCCTCCGAGGTGGGCTCTGATGAGGCCAGACGAGCAGGCAGGGCCGCGCAAGTGATAGAAATAAGAAACATGAACAGAGAGCTAAGCGGGGAGCTCGCACGCAGCATTTTTTTTTTTTTTAACTTAGATACAATTGGAAAAATGCATAGACTTACAGAAAGAGTAACTGGTACAGGCCCTGGCTGTTCAGAACTGTTATTGATTAGCTCCTTCTTTATTCTGTGATAACGTGCCCTTCTTTTAACCACGAAGGCATTTTTGTTCACTTTTGAGCATAGTTAAGTGCAATGGCTGGACAATTGGAGCGCCAGCAGAACTTTGTAAGTCTTGAAACCTTTGATTGACGTCTTTGTTTGCCACCACCGTGTAGAGGCTAAAAAGAGTTTCCCAGTAGAAAACAGCCTTCTTTAGGGTTTTTGTTTTGTTTTGTTTTGTTTGTTTGTTTGAGACAGGATATCACTTTGTAGCCCACACTGGTCCTGAACTCACTGTGGAGCCCAGGCTGGCCTTGGACTCAGGGCAATCCTCCTGACTCCGCCTCCCAGGTGCTGGCATTACAGGTGCAGGCCACCACGCCCAGTTTATGTGGTGCTATGGAATCGAACTCGGATACTTAGCGCTTGACTTAGCACTTGCGAGGCTAGTGCTTTAACCACTGAGCCATTTCTCCAGCCCCTTTTGATGTATTTTATTATTTTGGAATTAAAGACAGAAACTGACTTGAGTGGATCACCTTATCTTTTCCCACCATTAATAGCTTGAGACCTTGCTACTTCTGTTGAGTGCAGTCATTAAAATTCAATCAGTTGTACATTTTGGATATGCTCAGTGTCCCACGCAGGGATTGTTCAGCCATGTTTTGACATTGGTAAAGCTTTCTGCCTTTGATTCACATCCTCACTCTTTCTTCTGGACTATAATATCAGTCCCAGGACTGAAGCTGTCCGTGTGTAGTGCTGGCTCTACAACAAACCAGCATGTGCATTGGTTAGAAGTGGCATGTTAAAGAAATAGGCCTAAAGAAACACAGATGAGAAAGCACTGTTGTGTAAAGCACGCACTCTTTCTGTCCTGCCCACGGTGGGCTGGTGCTCCAGCCTTCCCCACCGGGGAGGGAGAGAGTGCCTGTGGGTTGGTGCCAAGCTGTTTTCTTTGAGGTTTGTTTCCTGTCCACTGGGAAGCCCAAACTTCTTTCGTTTGCTTTCTTCCTTAACTCTAGGGCTTTTGAACAGGGAACCCCCAGCCTCCCACACTCAAACTTCACATTCCAACCCGGTGATCTCATGGTACCAGGCACATCTCCCCTGCCATGCCGCCAGGCTACCTGCTGGCCCTTGCACAGCAAATAGACGGGAACATAAACTCAACCTAGAAGAGCAGGATGCTCTCTGTGTATTTTTAAGACCCAAATCCAGATACCATTTAGAGAATGGATATTTTTAGTAACCCCTTGAAAATTGAACAACGCATTTCTTGTTGCTCTTATTTTATGATAATATTTCTCCCTCTGCACTGGATTATAGAATCTCAGCAACTGGAGAACAGAAAAGTTGCATTGGATTGTGTCTCGCCTGTTCCCATTGGTCACAACCCTTTTTCCCACACTCCTCTAGTGCACTTGTCTTCTGTTTTCTCAAGAATTTATTTCCTCCCTTTCTCCTGGGGAATAATTTATTTGTTTGACTATGGAGGAATTTGTATGGAAATATTTATATTCTCCTTTTCAGCTTAATATTGCTGGTCTTCATAATCCTTTATATCACCATAAGTTGTCTCTCTTATTCCTGGGTCAAGTATTTCCCCATGAATTTTTCCTTTCTGTTCCTTAAGTTCAGAGCTCGTTTTTCTGCCTTGCTTTCTATTTCATCGAACAATCCCAAAGCCCATTAATCATGTTTTGCTGCACTGAAAACTCCTTTGGTTATTCCCATGTCAGGAATTCAGTATTTGTTAAAGTTCCTGTGTACTGGAGAAGCCCTGCTACTAATATTAATTATTACTAATATTACTAATACTAAATATTACTAATACTGATATGCTGGGCCTCTGTCATGTTTGCTCTCTTCTCTCTCCTCAACTGAAAAGTATCTTTTAAAAATACAGATTCTAAATTATGATTTGAGGAGTTATTTGAAGGCCTAGTGAGAAGGTATGTGTGTATGATTTTGAGTGGTTAGATCATTTTTTTCTCAGTTATTTAAATGGTATTCTTCACATCCTCAGAGTCATAAATCTGTTGGGTCTCTTCCTGAGTGCTGGAATCAAGTAAAATTCTAGATCAAAAAACTATGATGAAGCTTTTCATCTTAGGGCCGTTGTCTTAGAAGTATGTGTTCACATCTCCCATTCACCCCAAATCCAGCACACCAGATAGGCCAAAGTAGGGTATACTGACCTCTGATTTGGTGAGCCCTGAGGTTATCGGAGTTACTTTCAGGAGCATGGATGATGAGTTACCTACAGGAACATGACATCTTCATACATGGATGTTTTTTATGACAGTGATGACATTTCAAAGTAATGACATCCCAGACTTTCTTTCAGTAAGTGGTGTTGGAACAATTAGATATCCAAATCGATGCAGTGTGGGGATTGTAGGTTGGATGCCTGTCTCATATCATATGCAAAAAAAAAAAAAAAAAACCCTCAAATGGATACAGACCTAAACATGAAAGAAAATTTGAACATGTGCACACACTTGTTGTTTGTATATGTATGTCTTCATGTATATATCTTCATGACCTCAAGGTACTGAAAAATTTCTTCTATGACATGAAAATCTGTAGTCAGAAGTCATATATATGGCTGGTAAATAAAGAACCTCTTTTCATTAAAAGACAGCGAAAGAAAAGGCAGACAGCCAAACAACAAGAGAGGGTATTTGTTCTACATGTGATTGACAAGATATTAGGACCTAAAAAACATGCAAATTCTTAAAAAATGAAAATTCTTTCTCAGAAAAATGGACAAAATAACTTGAATGGGTTCTTCACAGAAGAATAAATAGCCAATAATCTTAAGAACAAAAAGTAGGCATAAAAGAAACCCATTATCATGATGACTTTGTGTCCCGTTTGCTGTTAGAGCTGTGCTAACAGGCTATCTTTTTTGTGTTGTTGTTGCTCCAGAAAGACTGCGCGAAACGGGTGTTTTCGGGCATTCAGCCTACAGGAATCCCCCATCTGGGAAATTACCTCGGAGCCATCGAGAGCTGGGTGAGGTTACAGGATGAACATGACACTGTGTTGTATAGCATCGTTGATCTCCACTCCATCACTGTGCCCCAAGACCCCACCACCCTCCGCCAGGGCATCCTGGACATGGCTGCTGCACTCCTTGCCTGCGGCGTAAGCCCCGAGAAAAGCATCCTTTTCCAGCAATCTCAGGTCAGCCTCTTGTGTTAAAACTGAGAGCATTGTTGTTTTCAGATTACTCGAAGAAAAGTTTGAATTGTGCACACAGCTCCTTTCATGATGGTAAGCATAATTCAAGAATGACTTCACTGGACGTAATTGTTGCACTTCAGTATTTTGCCTGTGTTCACGTCGCTAAGTATGCTCATATTTCAATAGTAATTTTCTCCTTTTCTTCCACTATTATTGGTAAATTTATCATTCTTTTTCTACCAAAAGTCGTATCTCACCCATACTGCCAAACTTGGAATTGTTCCTCTATGCTAGTTCCATTTAAACTGATGACTTCCCACTGTTGACTAATGGTCTTGTGGTCAAGGAAACAATAGAGTGACCAATGGTTTTGTGTAATTCCCCTGCCACTCTATTGAGTATTGCATTTGGAAAGCCTTTTGGATAATTCCCATTGTTCATGTGTTGTAGAATAGCTTTTCAAATGATCTGATAAAACAAGCAAGGAAATTGGAAGTCCAAGTCCCTGTGTCTTGTGTCCCAGCCAGAAAGGCTTCAGAGCAGAGCCAACATATTTAACTCATATCTTCACTATGGATGAATCAGCTTGTTTTTGGACAGGCAGAGAGCCTGGCCCTGAGACAGGCAGTTAAGAAATACTCTAGTGAAGAAAATAAAAATTCTAACAGATCAGACCCTCGTTATATACATCTACCTTAACCTGCAGCCATGCCCCAGCCAAGAAACGACCTTCAGAGATCATAATTTTCTATCTTTATTTTAATATATATTTTATTACCCAAAGAACTTAATATAATGATTCGCACAAAGCAACTGGTTGAAATAGATATGATAGGATTGAGGTGTAGCTCAGTCACAGACTGTTTGTCTCGCACGCACAATCCCGTTTTGACCTCTTGCACTACAGCACACACAAAAACACGTACAAAATGAAAAAGTATGGTAAAAAAAATAAAGTTATAGTTACCAATGTGAGCTTCTTTCCAGCATGTGGATATTTTGATAAAATAATAGAATAGAATCCTAAAAGGGCCAAAGTCAATTTGCCTAAGCTTCTTTTTTATTATTTGTCAGGAAGTTTTCTACCTACATATAGCTTTTCCAATTCACTGTTCGATAGATCTAATTTCTGTAAAGTACTTGCTTATCCCGAACAAACATCTGCCTCTCTATAGCTCCTATCCCTTCATTTAACTCCCGCTCTCTAACCTTATACCGTAACTCAACTGTCTTGTATACACCTGACTCCAAAAACCAGGGGACGTTTACGTATTATGAACCCACTATACTTAGTTGTCCTCAGTTCTCTCACTCACTTGGCCAACCTGTTTTTTTGTTTTTGTTTTTTGGGAGGCAGGACCTGGCCCTGTAGTCCGAACTGGTCCTGCCTCAGCCTCCCGGGTGCTGCGATTGCGGGAGTGCTGTGTAGTGCTAGGCGATCAAACGGAGGGATTTGTCCGTGCTAGGCAAGGGCTCTAACCTCCGAGTTATGCCCTCAGCCCCACCCTATTTTAGAAGCACTCTCACTTTTTCTCTTGCTTCCCGACACAATGCTGTTCAAACTCTTTGCATGTTTCTGTGACATTAGAGAGGCGGTCTTCATCAGAGCCATTGTTTTGAATCACCTGCTGCACTTTGAAAAGTACAGCATCTTCATCCCATCAAAACTGATTTTGATACAAACTCTTTTAATCCTTAGTAGATGCTCTTTCTAAAACTTGTATTCTCAGCCACAAGTGTATATGTCCTTATTTCTTAGAGGTGAATATGTCTAATTTTAACAGAGTAACCACTTGCTATATTGTTTTTCTAAGTAATCTGTAAAACTTAAATGCTTATTTATAGCCGTGTCCAAAAATTGCACTTTGAATTTACTCCTCCAGAAATAATTACCATACTAATATATCATCATTATCTTCTACTTTGTCAAGCACCTTTGGTAGTGATCTCTATAAACATCTACAATTCTCAGTAACTGAAATACTTTCTTCCATATGGCAGCTTGTTGTTCAGAGAAGCAGCTATGAAAGAATAGGCCACAGTACGAGAACCGTTCACAGACACTCTCATGGATGAATAAGAAAGCTCATCTCCCTTTGAATGGCGCCACGGTGCCCAAGAGCCTTGTTGGTTCAAAAAAGGCTGCGGGTCTTGTCAGAGGCGCAGGTGTCGGCGCCCGCACTGACGTCAGCGCAGGCTAAGGCCCTTACAGTTCTCTTTCCGCCATCACTGAGCTCACTCTGTTGTAGGGAGGTGTTGTTCATTCTGTCCGCTGTCCACAGGCCTCCCTGGTCTGGCATGCAAGGCCGCATCCGTTAGATTTCTCCCCGAGGATGCACTTTACCTTGGCCATTGGTCCTTTTCTGACTCAGAGAAATAACCTGATTGCAACTCTGTAGATAGACTCGAATTTTTATTCAGCTTTCTTTCCTTATCTTGAAGTATCTAATAGAGAAAAAATCTTAAATCATTGTAGGAATAAGATGATAGTATACTGTACTTCTGTCATTTCCTAGCATTTTATGGTTTGTCTCATCAAAGTAGAGACTGGAGCGTTTTACTCCTTAGATATTTCAGTATGCTGGTCTATAAGGTAAGGAAATTTCTTATTTAACCACAGCGCTGCATAACACCTACTAAAGTTAATGATAATTTCACATAATCATCTAACACCCAAATTATTTTGATTTTCCCAAAAATGTCTTTATATTTGGCTTATATGATGTTTACCAAGTGATGTCTACTTCACGTATTGTATTTTATTATACATCCTATATCTTTTTGTAGATGTGCTTTTGATTTGTAGGTCAAATTTCATTTTCAATAAAGATATTCCTTTGGCACTTAATAATAGTCAAAACTGTCATTTTACGGTTCTGTGTTTTTCATGCCTTTGATATATTGATCAGAATTTTTTCTATAAATCTTCTGAAATTAAATCTTAAGTTTGTGCCATCCTTTTGTGTTAATCTGAGCGAGCTGACGTTTAGTGACTTTAACTTCGTTGTTCATTGCTGTTTTCGTTACATTGAGTAGAAACTGCCCTACCTAGTGCCTGTAGAGCCTCTGGAGAGGAACATGTGACATGGGCTTAGATACACAGACCAGAAGGCTTCATGCATGGAGATGGAGGGCCCTCCTTCGGCTTTGCCACCTTTGCTTTTTAAGACCTTTTCAAGTAGAAATATAACCAGCTAAACTAGCTGTTCAAAGCAGTCAATTTCAGACACATAGCCCTTAATGCACAGTGCTCTAAAGACGAAAGAATCATCATGGTGGTGATTTATATTTTAGAATATAAGTATCAATAATTAAAAGCTGTCTTTAAACTTTTAGTAGAAAAATTGTTTATATTTTATGTGCAATATGATATCTCTATATCCGTACACATCATACAATGGCTAAGCCAAGCTAATGAATATACGAATTGCCCCACCTTTTTTGTAGTGAGAATTCTTAACTTCCACGCAGCGATTTTCAAGGACATAATATCATTGTTAACTATAGTCACTGTGTTGTACAGTAGGCTTCTTGGGCTCATTCCTCCTAATAACAGTGATTTTGGTTCCTGTAGCCCTTTGACCAGTATCTCATTGCTCACCTCGAGCTGTCCCCTGGTAACCATTTTGTTAGTATTCTTCTATTCTCGGCTTCTATGAGTTCAGTTTTTTAGGTGATCTCTGGCTATTGGTATTTCTGTGTGTGACTTACTTCACTTAACGTAATTGCTCCAGGTTCATCCCACTTTGTCACAGATGACAAGGTTGGCCTCTCTTTTAAGACTGAATATAATCAGTTGTGTGTGCATTTGTCTGTGTGTGTGTGTGTGTGTGTGTGTGTGTGTGTGTGCGTGCGTGTGCGCGCTCCATACCTTTTTTATCTATTCATCTGTTGATGGGCCCTCAGACTGATCCTGTATCTTGGTTATTGTGAATAATGCTATAGGAATCATGGTAGTGCAGATTTCTCTCCAACATACTGAGTTCATATCCTTTGGATATATATCCAGGAGTGGGTTCATGTGATAGTTCTAGTTTTAATTTTTTTTCAGAGCCTCCGTGCCATCTTCCATAATAACTATACCAGCTAATATTCACATCAACAGCATACAAGATTTCTTTTTCCTCATATATTTGCCAAGACCTTTTGACCTTTTAAAAATAGCCATTTAAATGGGTGAGAGATGATTAACCTGTGAGGTCTCTGATAGGAATAGGAAAGACCATAATAATCACTTTTAGATTTATTGAGTTAGAAATAATATGTACTAGAAAACTAATAATTTTAAATTAATAGGTTTCCCAAGCCCTTTAGATATGCATGTTTTCATTTAATTATCAGAACAGCTACAGAAATTAGGTTTTAATGTTATCTTTCTTTTACTAATGATTCAATTAAGGTATGAAGAGAGTGAGTCAGAGAATGTACTTAAAACCACTTAGGACAGGTGCCCTTGGTGCGGTAAGTGCTCAAGGTATATGACTTCTTACTCAGCTGCTGACGGTCATACAGCGAGCTCTCTATTTTCCCCTTGGAGCACCACTTTTGGGTGATGTGCTTATGGAGTGGAAACCTTTTTCTGCCCCCTGTCTGCCATCCCCCTTACCTGTGCCTCTGTCCACATAGCTGTTGGCAGAGGCAGGTGGGGAGCCCTGGCCCGCTTCCAGGATGCCTTCGTTGTGTCTTGCCTGGGTGCGTGAATTACCCTCTCACTTCTGCCCTGCTCCTGCAGGATGCTTGCCCACTGTCTGCGTGTACTCATCTTTCTGCTAAAACACATCGCACGCCTCCTGCCCTTACCAAAAAGATCTCATTTCAGTTTAGCTAAGAAGGCCCTCGACAATGAAATCTCAAAGAACATAAGGCTAGTGTTTCATCCGCTAAACCGAGAACTTATGCATATTTTTTTCATTGGTTTATTTTGTGCTCAAATGATCTGATGATTGCTTTCATCAGTAACTCTTTAAAGCAGATGTGGCAGAATTTTTTTTCTGGTTTTGAGAAAGTATGATAAATCAATTCTTTTATAATACAGACAACATAAAGATTGTTTAGCCACATTTTATGAAGGGTTTTTTTTTGTTTGTTTGTTTATATTGAGAGTCTCATAGTACATTCAAGCATTTAACTGATCATTAAATATATAACAAAGAGCATAAGAATTTAGAAAATAATTATACTTAAAGTTTGAACATCAGTGACAATTAATTATACCTGCAGTCCCTATGCACATAATTAAAGTAAAATGAATTTTTGAAATTGTAAGTTAGACAAAAATATTTTTATATTATAGAACATGCTATTCTCATTCCATTTAATTATTTTTACATTTGTTACATTTATGTGTGTTTTTATAGTGTATTTACTGCTAAAATATAGTGTTTCCATGTGCTATTGTTATAGATCCGAAAAAGTCCTAAAAATGTGAAATAGGGAAAGATTTTAGCTATATTGTAATGCTGATTTTTGCCAATAGTTTTCAGCTCCAGTCCTGTACATTCTTTCTCAGCAGTCTGACTGGAACAATTTAGACTTATTGAAGATTTTTCTCATTATTTTCTTTTTCATTCTCTCCCACTGGCCTGTAGTCATGGTGCTTCCCCTAAAATATGTTTGCCATATGTGGAGAATCTTACAGACCCATTCTTTTAAAAGGTGTGTGTGGGGGGGGGTGGGATAGGGAAGAGAGGGAATGAGAGAGGGAAGGAGAGGGAGAGTGCCTGTTTGTATATTTGGCAGAAGTCTTGGTCTCAGTGCCAAAGTCAATGGTCTTTTATAACTGTTAGGCCAGTAAGCCTGAGCACAGATACAATCTGAGTGCCACAGATGGCTCTGAGTTACGCATTTCCACGTCCTTCATTGTTACTTTCCTTACCAGCAGAGGGAAGATAAAAAGTGGAAGCTATAGCTTTAGGCATTGGTGCTTTTCCAAGGCCAAGGAAAAGGCAGGGTGGAGACTCTCAGACATCAGGTTACAGAAGTCCGGAACAGTCCAGGGAAAGTCAAGGACAGGGAAAGGAGTCTGTGGTTTTGGAATGTAGCCTTGTTCTGTAATTAGAGCTATGCTTTGTTTCCCAGGAAACTAAAATCAATAATATTAATACTAATAATAGGTAAATAAATAAAAGGAGACCATAGGGAAGTCAGTTTCTGCACGAAGGCCCGAGGGACTGGCTGCATGAGTCTTGGCTCACTAAACACAAGCAAAGCTGAACCTGACCCATGGTCCTCCTCTCTTAAGGAGTGAAAACTAAGGCCTAAAATCGAATGGAATCTCTGTTGTCTTCATTTATCCTGGTAATTTTAGAAAATGGTTGAGTATGCTTTCTTGCTTGTGAAGCAAAGTTGTTAAATGTCAACAACAAGTTTGCTGGGGAATCTGTAAATCGGGCATTACCTCCGAAGTTCCTGGGGGAGTTAAGGATTTAAATAGCCTTTGGCATAAGTAATGAGAAATTAGGAAAATGAATATATAACCAAATACTTCATATATTTACTCTCTACAAAGTTTCCACTAGTACTTAGCACCACTTTCTGGCCAAGCTCTGTACTCCTGTGTGACCTGTTGAACAAATTGCAGTAATTTTGCTGCTTCCATGCATGACAGAGGAACAGGTCATAGCGTTATCATACCCTCAAGAGGCGTTCTTCACTCGGGGAGGCGAAAATACGGCAAGTTCAAGCCCAACATGGGAAATTTAGAGCTTGGCAAGATGCTGTCTTAAAAGCATTTTTTAAAGGCTGGGATGTAGCTCAGTGCAAAGGCCCTAGATTCAATCCATTGTGCCATTTAAAAAAAGAGAGTTCTTCTTATTATATAGCAATAGTGGAAAAATTGCAGGCTTTAAAAGCAGGCACACTTGGCTTGAATATTATTGTCAACTCTTCTTGATTGTGACGCAATGGGCAAGCTATTAAGTTTTTTCAAACTCTTTTAAATGTCTAGAGTAGGAATACTGTATATCATGCTTGGCAAATGTTACCTTTAATTCACCCTTTCCCCTCTACACATGTACTACCCACATGGCAGTCTCCCTGGTATCGTAAAGAACTTGTATAAAAGTCCAGTGAGATTGGAAGACGGAGAGCCGATTGACATCTGCCTCTTCTTGTCCTCAATAATAAAATGCTTTTGTAGCTGGGGTGGGGCTCAATGGTAGAGTGCTTACCTGATGTGCATGATACCCTGGGTAGGATTCCCAGGGCAGCAAAATTCATATGAATTAATTAGTTATTTACTTTCAGAAGATCTTCCTGTTGATTGTTTTTCCTTCGCAGGAGAGCTCTTAAAAATATTTCAACCATTCAGAAAGTATGAAGCCGAACAACCAAATGCCTTTTAAAATGCTGACCTTGTGGCATACTGACTTTATGTTTTTGTTTGACATAAAACATCGCAGATACAGCAGAAACTTTGTCTAAACTCTTCTCTCTCCTCCTCTCCAGCTGTAACCACAGGATTGACCTGATATCTAACATTCTCACGTATGTTTATATTTTTCTTTCATGTGATGTGGCCATAAATACTCTGTGTTATTTATTTTGCATATTTTAAAACCTGTGTTCGTGGTATCATGCTGCCTATATGCCTGCATCTGTATGATTGTGTTCAGTCTTACATAGCTTGAGATTTCTTTATTTTGATGGCTGTAAATCATTCCATCGTCTGGCTCAGTCTTCTCCGTTTCTCTGGCTATGACTCTTTTGGTTTTTTCCTCCATATTTTGTTACTGGAAATCGTACTACAGCGGGCATCCTTGGGAGTGCCCTTTGTATACAAGTGAAAGACTATAGGTGTGGACTCCGAAGAGTAGAACCATGATGTTGCATGGTCAGACTTCAAGGATGGTGTCAGATTGCTCACTAAATTGGATTCTAATTCACATCCTCAACCACAAGACAGCTTCTATCGGTCTAAGTTCCCAGTAATACCAACGTTATTAGACATTTTGCTTCTACCATTATAACAGATGGAGTATCCTTTTTTATCATTTTAATTTTCATTTCCCTGAAAGCTGGTAAAGTGAAGCATTTTTCTTAATCCTTTTGTCTTTGAATTATTTGTTCATATCTCTTCTCACTTTTTGAATTGTTTCTATTTTCTTACTGATTGGTAGAAGTAATTTACATATTCTGCGCACTAATCCTATGTTAAGCATCTTTTCACACTGTGAAATGCATGTCTCTTTAATTTCTAGATCTGTTTTTGGTCATACACTAGTAGGACCCCAAAGTATCCCTGAGATAGTGTTTTTAAGTTTTGCTTTTCACCTTTAATTCTGAGTTATGTAGAACTTACAAATTCCAACACATGTACAATAGCCCCCCCCCCACCCCCACCCCCCCAATTTTGTTACTATCACCACAGGTCTCATCAGAAAGAAGTTTAGAAATGTTAAGGAGTAATTGTTTTCTACAATTCTAATTTTACTGAGAGGCTGGAATTTTGTCTCTACCAACACCACTGTTGCTTTATGCCTACCTTCTGTGGGCTGACTTCCTCAAAATGTCCACTCTGCTTTTCCTTAGTGAGTTTTGCTGGAGGCCACTCAGAATGTTGGTAGAGTACGAACTTTGCTGAGTAGTGTCCTCTCCTGTATCTCTGTATTTCTTTTCTTTGAAAATTTTCTTCCTTGATCCTTTACTGACCTTTGAGAGAACCTCACTAAGTTTTAGCCTTTCTTTTATATATATATATATATATATATATATATATATATATATATATATATTCAAATATAAATAGGAGTATAGATTTGCTTCTATATAATGTATCAGAAGCATCCACAAACTTGTGTTTTTATTATAACTTATTGCTAAACCGTTTCTGATTTCCACTCGACTTCTTTTTTGATCTATGATTATTTAGAAGTGCTAGTTTCAAAATATGTGGCTCTTTTCTTAAAACTTGACTTGTGTAAAAGAAATTTCTAATTTTATTGCATCTTAGTCAAAAATGTACTCATATATTTTCAACCCTTTTGTATTGTTAAAGTATGAATTTAGTCTTAGTGATCAGTTTTGTGAATGTTCTATTTGTGCCAGAAAATAATTTATACTTTGTAATTAAGTGATTTTTTTTTTTTTATTTTTCAGGCCTATCAATCTGGTTTTTGAGACTTACCTTTATGTATACATACTATACATTAACTATCAACCAAGGATATACTTTGCAAATATTTTTCCTGTTTTATAAGTTACCTTTTCCCCATGCTGAGTGTAGATTTTTTGATGGAGAGAAACTTTTAATTTTGATGTAATAAAATATACTTATTATTTTGTTGGACCTATATTCCTGCTAATTTAAAATAAGAAGACTTGTTGGAAAGGTAGCTTATATAAAATATCAACTGTTTGCCTTTTTGGCTTTATTTTTTTAAATTTTAGTGTGTGTGTGTGTGTGTGTGTGTGTGTGTGTGTGTGTGTGTGTGTGAATTCCAAATTCTATAGCATATTAAAGACATGGGGTTTGAGGTATCGATGCCTGTCCCAATTTTCGGATATTCATCTCTTTGCCCCTCTTTCTGCTCTGTCACCCGTGTTGGGGCCTTTGTGTGCCATTATTTTTGTAAATTTCATAAGCGAGACACCTGTCTGTAGTCAGTTTTTTGTGTTTGGTCCATTTGACTGAGCATTACTGATTCCAGGTGGCCCCAATTTTGCTCAGATATTTCATATCTGTCTTCATGGCTGTGTAGTAGCCCACTGTATATAGGTACCACATATTCTTTAATCATTCCTTTGTTAATAGGCAAGTGGGTTGTTTCCAAGATTTGGCTATTGTGAATTATGCTGCTATAAACATGGATATGCGTGTATCTTTTTGGTGTGTTGACTTTATTTCTTTTGGCAATATGCCCGGTAAAGCAGAAGCTGGATCAAATGGGCTTTCTGTTCTCAGCTTTCTAAGGAATCTCCAGACTGCTTCCCTAACGGTTGAGCTAGACTGCATTCCCACCAGCAGTGGCGTAGAGCTCCTTGTTTTTCTTGCATCCTCACCAACACTTGTTATTTTTCATTCTTGACGTAGGCGATCCTCACCGGCGTGAGGTGAAGCCTCACTGTTGCTTTTGTTTGCATTTCTCTGATGGCTGGTGATGGAGAACATTTTCTCATGTATTTGTTGGCTACTTGTACTTCTTCTGGAAAGCTATTTTTTTTTTTTAATTTCAGCCACCCACTTCTCGATGGGGCCATTTATTTTAGAGGTTTTATTTTTATGAGTTCTTTGTATGTTCTAGATTATTAAACCTTGGAAGTATTACTAATGAAGGTCTTCTCCCACTCTGTGGGCTGTCTCCTCACCTTGCTGCTTGTTTCTTTTGCTGTGCAAAAGCGTCTTCGTTTAATGTGGTCCATGTGTTGGTTCTTGCTGAGATGTCTGTGCAGATGGTGATCTGTTCAGAAAATCCTTTCCTGTCCCTACGTCTTCTAGGGCTTTATCTGTATTTTTCTTCCTGTAGATTTGTTGTTTCTATTTTAATTTCTTGTAAGAGCAGAGAGATTGGTAAGCTTTTTCCTATAAAGGGAAAGATAATAAACGCTATCAGATTGACAGCCTCCGTGTCCTGTCTGTCACCACTGCAGTTACCGCCTCCTGCTTTCACCTTCTCCTACTCTCTTCCTCCTCTGCTTCTCTCCGCCTTCTCCTTTTCATCCTCCTTGTATGTTTCTTTTACTTCTAGTTTTAAAATCTTGACTGCCATTATAAAATGTAACACTTTCTAGTCCATAACTGAAACCCTCCACAGGCCAAGCATGTCCTGACGGCAATAGCTTGCCAACCCCTCTGTGGAAGGGTTGTATGCTCACCCATTGGCTCATTCTGCGGGAGAAGCATTCTCTCCTATCCCTTTAATGGTGGGACTGCCCATGTGACTTTCCTTTTAGCTAATGGAAAGCGAGCAGGCATGATGTATACCACATTCAAGCAGAATCTTTATTTGACTATTTTATAAGTCTAGCCACCTGTCTTGGTTGCTGGGACACAGTATCTGGCACTAACAAGAGACGAAAGGTTTATCTTAGCTCACAGAACCGGAACATCTTAGTCCATTCGTGGTCAGCTGGTAGTGGTTGAAAAGTGGAAACGCAAGGAAGAGGGTCGAGCTGGAGTGAAGCTGTTCACAGTGTGGCAAGACAGGAAGTGCAGAGACCGGAACCCGGAAGGGGATGTCTCCTTCTGGGTCATGCCTCGCTGACCTGCCCTTTCTGACCACTCCCCGTCTCCTGGCAGCACAGGAAATCAGTAGACCTCCATGACTGAATCACCTTCCATGTGTCACCTTTTGGGGGCCATTTCAGATCCAGACCATAACACCCCCAGCTCGTTTGTGGTTATCATTTGCGTGGAGAAATCTTCTGTTCTCTCGCTTGAAGCCTAAATGTGCCCTACACCCCATGTGAGTCTCCTATCAGGAGCATATAGTTGGACTTTTTAAAACTACTTTTTTAGCCAATTGTGTCCTTTGGCTAGGGAATTTAATCCATTTATGTTGAAGATTATTACTGATAGGTAAGGACTAAATACAGTTCTTTTGTTTTATTCTGGTTTCTTGTAATTCCCCTGTTCCTTTCTTCCTCTTTTTTTTTTGTCTACGTTTGTGATTTGACTGTTTTCTGTAGCGCTAAGCTTTGATTCGTTCGTCTTTATCATCTGCGTGTGTCAGAGCAGAATCTCCAAGAGCCGGAAACCCATGCGTGCTGTTACTCTCTTGCTCCTTTTCCTCTGACACGAACGTGAAGTGGTCAGAAATCGGCTTCTCTTTCAGTTTGGGACTTGTAATGAAAAGATATGAAAGTCGAGTGATTGCCACTGTGTAGGTCCCAGCATGCACTGCGAGTTCGAGAGGGTCGGGTTCTGGTAGCTGCTTCAGTTTGGAAACTACTTATTACTCAGTATATCCTAGCAAAAGCTGAATATAATGCTACCGAGGAAGAAAAAATGTATACGCACATCCACACATGCACAATCAGCAGTAGAATTTGGATGGAAATAAATTCTGAAGTCAGAAGGAGGCAGGTAGACCAAGCTTCCCGGAACAAAGAACACATTGGAGATCTCCAGATGCAGGCACATATCGATCAGCAAGTGCAACCCGTGGCAGGGTGCAAACCAGGTGAAGAGAGTGAGAGCTTATCGTTGATACGCCGATACAGAGTGCTTCTAATTAAAGTCAGATCTCCAAACAAGGCTCCTGTAAGGGGATTTGTCACGGGAATGATAACAGTCTAATAAAAATAACTCAGCATGAAATTGCTAGTTTCCAAGAGGAAGCAATATATGAGAATCGTGAGTCTGAATAGTCTTCCAAGTAATGTAACTAAAATGTATAAGGCCTGGTTCTTGGGAAGGTGGTATTTATATGGAAAATAATAAAATCCTGGGAGACGCTGAGAGTATCTGAGAGATCTGATCCAGGAATTACTGAACAGGTAATTGCTTGATTAGGTGTGATTGATACCTGGCAGCTGTGTCCTTTGGAATCAATGCTCCTATACTTATTTTGCTAATTACAAGGTTTTTTTAACATAATGAAATACAGATAAGGATACAACAAACATATGTTTTTGTATCAGGGACAAATATTGTTAACATCTTGTCGTATTTGCCTTGATTTCCTTATATTTAAAAAAAATTATAGGGGCTGGAGAAATGGCACAGTAGCTAAAGCACTTGCCTCACAATCATAAGGCCTGAGTTCAATTCCCCAGCACCACATAAAGCCTGGCATGGTGGCGCACACGTGTAATCCCAGCACTCGGGAGGCTGAGGCAGGAGGATTCCTGTGAGTTCCAGGCCAGCCTGGGCCCTGTAGTGAGTTCAGGACCCGCCTGGGCCCTGTAGTGAGTTCAGGACCCACCTGGGCCCTGTAGTGAGTTCAGGACCCCCCTGGGCCCTGTAGTGAGTTCAGGACCCCCCTGGGCCCTGTAGTGAGTTCAGGACCTGCCTGGGCCCTGCGCTGCAGAGTGAGATTCTGTCTCAGAAAAAAGAAAAGGAAAACAGCAGCGACAAGTCACAGATGAAGCTGAAGCTTCTTTTAATCCTTTGCTTTTCTTCAGCCTTGGCAACAAAAATCGTGTATTTGGTATGTATCAGTCTGGCTTGTATTTAACTTATTTTCTATAAGATTATATTTTATACTTATAATTTCATGAAGAATATGTAACATTTTGGTTTTATTGTTTAGAAACTTTTGCAGGGTGATTCAGTATCAGGGTTCTTTTGTGCCATTTTCTTTTTCCATAGAATGATTTTTTTTATCAACGTTGATACGTGTAAATCTCCTTTCTTTTATTTGTTGTACAGTTTGCCATTATGCCACACTTCCCATTGTGCGCCACATTTTGTTTAGACCTTCTTTTGTTCATGAAACTTTAATTGCATGTGTGTAATTATTTCACAAACATTTAATGAGCATCTTATTCTAATATTATGCTAGGTACTCGTATCGGTGGATAAATTGCACGAAAGTGTTTGCCCAGTGGCACTTACATTCTGCCGGGGTAGCATAAAACAAGTAACAAGTAAGGCAAATAGGAAGTATACTAGAGGGTAAAAAGCAATGGGAGGAAAAACGAAGAAGAGTTCGGATTGGTATTTCAAGCAATGTGGTGTGAGCGGTCCCCTCTGGCGGGAGTATCTGAGGGGAGGACTTTCCATCCAAGAAAAGAGCCAGCAGCGCACCTGTAGAGCCGGTGCGCACCTGTGGATGCAGGAAGCGGGGCGCGCGCAGCAGAGCGGGAGCGCGGGGCCTGCAGAGGACGTCTTGGGCCCTGCTGGCTGCAGGGCTGAGGGGCCGTGACCACGCCTTGCCTGGCTTTATAGGCCGTGCTCGGGCGCTCCCTTTTACTCTGGGGAATTGAAAGTAAGGTAAAGTAAGAAAAAGATTATTTGATCACTGTTTTAGCAGGGCCACTTTGGGGATTATGTTTTCTAGTTGACGGTTGCGGCACGCAGGCCGTGGCAGCGACCACCGGGTAAGTTTCTGCCGTAGGCCAGAGGAGTGGTGGCGCCTCGGCCACCGTGGTGCCTGACGCCCACAGTTTCGGGGGGAGAGGTTTATTTTAGCTTACAGTTTCGGGAGGCCACAGTCCGTGCACGGTGCTGGCAAGGGTGGGAGCACGTGGCGGGAGGAAGAGCAGGGGACTGTCCATGGCACGGTGGCCAAAAAAAGCAAGGGAGGAAGGAAGGGCGGGACCGACACATGCCAGCACACGCCTCATGCACCGCCCTTCCAGCCTGGCCCCTCCCAGCGGCACACACTCTCACTAAGGAATCCACAGCATCCGGATACGGGAGGCTTTGGGGGCCGCTGCCGACCCAAGCCACAGCAACTTAAAACGCAAGAGTCACGTTGGCTGCTGTGGTACCAGTAGGCTGTAGGGGCAGTAGGCCGTGGGCAGAGACCACTGACGCTGACGGTGCGCAGGCCGCAGCGACGGCAGACGCGGTGAAAACTGGGGAAGGCCGCGGTGTGTTTTGACAGTGGAGGCCACGTGCTTTTCACTGCACGAGAAGTTTTGGATGTGATTGAACGCGAAGTTTGAGAAAATTAAGAGGCTCGCAGAATGGCACAGAATTTTCCCCTACGCTACCGCAAGGAGAATTTTCATCCACAGAAATGGGACAGCTTGGGATTGAGCGGGTTCAGGATGGAATATCTGGAGTTCCGTTTCATATATGTTGAGCTCAAGATGTGTGTACGGCTGTGTGTTCTGACACACTCCTGTGATCTCAGCAATCTGGGAGGCTGAGGCAGGGAGATGACGGATTTGAGCCCAACCTGAACAAGTTGAAGGGAGCCTGTCTGAACATCAGATACCGCACGGGCTGAGGATGCAGGTCACCGTGAAGGCCCTGCGTCCGTCCCCCGTGCACGCACACCCTCGCACACACCCGCATGTGCAGTCGATGCAGAAGTAGATGCAGAGTCCACAGGTGCACATGTGAGTCTCGAGATCGGCAGAGAAGTCCGGCTGTGGCGTGAATGGGGCCGTCCTCGGCTTCGTGCGCTGTATTTAAAGCCACACGTAAGGTGAAATTGAAAAGGGGGCGAGGCTAAAAAGGAGTAGAAGTAAGGGAACAAGGACTAAACTCGAGTGTGAAGTCGGGGAGAACCAGCAGTAGCAAACTGACGGACCGGGGAGAAAAGCTTCCGTGGGCAGGGATGGGCGCGCTAACCTTGCAGCAGGCCGGCCCGAGAGGGGGGTCAGTTGCCTCCGACGCTGCTCCGCGGGTCGGGAAAGGTGAGAATCGCCTGTTCTCTGAATCAGTGACGGTGGTTTCTAGGGCAGGGGTAGGCGAAAGCCGGGCCGGTGGGTTTAGGTGAGACTGGCGTAGCAGAGCCCCAGGCACCGTGGCGGCGCGGCCAGGTGTCCCCCAGCGTCCGCCTGTCCTCACTTACGGGGGCCTTCACTAATCATGCTGGAAAGATCTGCTGCTGGCTTTGTGTTGGGGCTGCCTATTTCTTAGTAGAGTGATATTTAAAAATTCTGTTTTCTAATTTTCTTTTCAGCTATCTGCTACCTGATATTTATTGTCTCCACTGGGTTTTTTATTGCACAATTCAACTTTTGTATGCGTATTTCCATTTTTTGACAAAATCTGTATGTCAGATATAACTTGCATTCATAACAGGGCAAAATCATACAGGTGTACAGTTCAGTCTCTTCATAAAATGAACACAGCCATGTTTTACTAGGGCCCAAAATATGCTTCTGTTTTCGCCCCCCCGCCCCTCCACACACACACAACCTATCCGTGAGGGACCTGAGTGGAGCTTTTCAGCGTGCAGCTTTCCCTCAGCGTGGGTCTTGCTTCCTCACCCTAACGTCATGCTTGGGAGTCGTACTCACGTTGTTGCAAGTAATAGTTCAGAAATCCTCACTGTTGTAGAATTCAGTTGTATGCAGGCCACAGTGTATCTATGTATTCTGCTGTTACAATGTATATTCCTATGCTGACATTTTAAAAAACAGAAGCATGCATCTCTGCCAGATAAATACCTAGAAATGTAGTATTTGGGTCATGGAATATGTGCGTATTGAACACTAGCAGATACCAGTTATCTAACACTGATACACCAACTTACATTCCCACGCTGGTGTGTAAGAGTTCCATTTACTCCACATACTTGTTACGTTGATACTATTGGATTTTTTACTTTAATCATTCTGTGAAGGTATTATGATCTCATATTGAGGCTTTAATTTGCACTTAATGCATGTAATATGTATTTCTCTCATTAATGAAGTTTAGTATTTTTCTGACATTAATATGCCCTTTGGACATTTTGTTCTGTGTGAATTACTTGTGTTTTAGCAAGTTTACCTAAGCTTGCCTGCATTTTTAATCAGTGGGAGTCTTTTACATAATACATATATCAACAGATTCTATATAGACACTGCACTTGCCATCTCCTCTATGGCTTACCTTTTTACTTCCTATGTGGTGAAGTATAATAAAGGGAAATTCCTGGTTTTGTTGTAGTTTGGTGTGTGACGGTTTTTTTCTCTCTAGTAATTTTGGACCTTGTTAAAAAAAATCTTTACTCAGTGAAGGAAACAAAAATGTAGTTAAATGATTTAAATTTTATGTAAACTTTAAAAATATCTGTTATTTTTTAGACAGAATGTTTTTAGTGTATTGTGAAGAATGTCAAAAGTGCAGCTTGTGCATATAGACCATAGTTTATATGATTATAGTTTTGAGTAACTTGTCCACTTTCATTCACAAGATGTCAGCTTCTCCAGCTCCATTTCAAAGGATCTTTGTTCCTTCCTATCAAGTCAATTTGTTGAATATATTTCTTACCCCATCTATTTCCAGAGATAACAGAGTCCATTAGATGTGATTTTTCTAAAAACATTTGTGTTCTCTGCTCCTAGCTCACAAGATGCAGCGTGAACCGTACTCACTACCCACACTCCTGTTCCGTGAGAACATGTTGTAGTCATCTGTCCTCGTCCTCCTTCAGGAATATTATTCTTGACATTTTCCCCTTTCTTTCTTTCTTTCTTTTTCTTTTCTTTCTTTTTTTTTTGAGACAGGGTCTCGCTTTGTGGTTCAGGCTGGTTCTGAATTCACTTCAGAACCCAGGCTGGCCTTGGACTCACAGCAATCCTCCTGTCTCAGCCTCCTGAGTGCTGGGATGACAGGCGTGCGCCACCACGCCCAGCTTATGTGGTGCTGGGGAATCGAACTCGGGTACTTAGCGCTTGGCTTAGCGCTTGCTCAAGCGCTTTAACCACTGAGCCATTCCTCCAGCCCCTATTTTCCCCTTTCTTGTCTTTAGTGGCTCTTCTCCTATGTAGTATATAATGCAGTCTGTATCCTACCTTATACAATAAAACTTTTATTCTCTGGCTCTGTTAATGTTGACATCAAAAGTATCTCCCAAAAGGCAAATGTGCTCAAAGGTCGGCTTTGGGAAGGTGATTGGATCAGGGGCACTAGTCGTATCACTGACTTAATCTATTGATGAGTCTACAGCTGACTGTGTTTTTAGAAGTGGGGCCTGTTTGGAGAATGTAGGCCATTGGTGCATGCCTTGGGGGGGACGTGTGTTTCATCTGGCTCTTCTCTGCTCTCTGGTTCCTGGGTACCTTGAGCTCTCTGCCATGATGTGTCTGTCTGTCTTTCAGCCAGTCATCACGGCCTGTCATGTCTTTCAGGAGCCAAAATAAACCTTTCTTCCTTTAAGCTGAGTTTTTCAATTGTCTCAACAACAAAAAGGTGACAATACTAGCTTGTGCTAGTCACCACCGTCTCTTTCCTTACTTTTTAAGAAAAGTTTTAGACATATGATAAAAATGCATAGAACTAAAGGTGCACAAAACGCACACATGTAAGACCAGGGAAATCTAACGACAGGAGGTGGGTGGATCAGATTCAGCTTCCTGGTTGTGATATTAAACTGCAGTTGTGTGAGATGTCACCACAGCAGGAGGCTGAAGGAAGGGTGCACAGCTACGTGTGAGTACACAAGTATCTCAAAACAGAATTTAATTAGAAGTAATTCTAAAAATTACCTGCAGTAGTAGCAATAACCGTGATGTTGACTGCGTATTCTGTCTTAGATACTGTTCTAGGCACAGTACTGGTAACTCCATTTTACTGATAGCATAACTCCGAGTCACAGAAAGTTTAAGTCACTTACTCAGTCACCCAGCTGGTAAGTAGCACAGCTGACACTCAGACCCAGGTAGCCTTGCTCCAGAGCTAGATTAGCCGCCCTCCTGTGCTTCTTACACACCTGCCTGTGTCTTACCTCCCACTCTCACTCTTCTTCCCTACTCACGTCCTTGAAATTGCTTTTGCCTGAGTCAACAATGAGCCAGTTTTAACCAGTGCAATGGTTTTATTCTTTCTGCAACCTTTGATAAAATTCATACATCTGTTTACTGATTACATACAATGTACCAAGCTGTATTTTGTAGGAGTGACTAAGACCGGGAAACTGCAGTAACTAAAGAATGCACGTGACTACTAGTGATGATTAGAAAGTCAGAAACCTGTAGAAAAGAAAGTCACTTCTTTTTGCCTTGTCACTGCTGAATTGTTTTTGGAGGTTAGTGGGTCAGTTTCAGTTAATTGCTCCCTACCTTTGTTTGTCTGGGGGTTTTTGTGGCTAAAACAAATTTTACTGTTACTTTGTTTGTGGCTCTACAGCATAAAAAATATATTGGCATATCTACTATTTTTGCTCTTCCTCAGATAGAAATCAGAGCCTTTTCAAGAGGTGGTCGTGAATATCAAGACAGCCAAATCTTGAAACACGACTCTCCTTATATAATTATTAAAGACAAATTATGAAAAGATTTGCTTTTGACCTTTGTCCTGCTTTTTCTGTACAAGGATGATTTAAACTAATTTCATGTTCTCTCTTTGGGAAGCCTCAGGAACATCTCTGCAGAATATTAAATAAGTTTCATTCCATATGTCCAAATAAAAAGCTACTCCAAGAAAAATAGCTGAGTTCACGAAGGCATGGTGGTGACTTCTTGCCCATCACCAAAGCATCTGAACCCGAGATGAAGGGAAGAAATCATCTTGTCTCTTCCACATGTCCCCAGTTATTTTCTGTTTTCATTCCTTTCCCCTAACTCAGTAAAGAAGAAAAAAAATTCTTTCATACTTCTTCATGCCAAAAAACAGTTCTTGTTGCATTAGATCTAGTGGAAATGTGTTTTGCTTGATGATTGGGAGCAACTCTAATCCTCTTGCTTACATCCTAGGTTACTGTTTTCGTCTGATCGCTGTTTGTTTATAGCAGCAGTTAGCAATTTGCTTGGACAGTGCTGTCAAAGTCACTGCCTCCAATGAAATCCAAATGCCTCTTGGAAGAAAGATGACAGATTCGGCCCAGTAACTTGCAAAAATTTAAAAGTGATTCCTTGTCAGGCACGTGAAAAACAACTCTACTCTCTCTCTCTGTCTCTGACTTAAGGGGAAAAAACAAGAAACTATCTTACACCAGATGGTGATAAAATAGGCCTGGGCTGGTTCAGCCCCGTTCCTTTATGTTCCTTTTGCAAAACCCACAAAGAACACATTTGGGGCCACTTTGCAGAGTTGGCAGCAGTCTCTGCTCCTTAAGGAAATCATATGGACACAAAAAACCACAGTGGATGAAGGACTTGGAATCTCCAAGACCCAGAGATGGGGTGCACGGGACTTACACTCTAGGTCATCAGTTAGAACGTAGGCTGGGCCCAAAATTCATACCATTGTTGCCAGGTTTGGTTACTGCACTAAATTGAATTCAAGTAAGAATGAATTTGAGAAAGTTTGTATTTTCTTATTGATAAACCTATATAAAAAGGGAAAAAGAAAAGACAAAAAATAAAAAGATGGAGGAGAAAGAATAAAACAGAGGAACTAGAAACTATATAAACATCTTTTAGAATAATGAGAGATACAGTCATTCCTAACTTGCAGATCACTCTAGATCTAAACAATTCAATCTCGAAGTCCAGCGGTGCCTGTCTCTACTAGTTAAGTGTAAAGTATTATAGCTGTTTTTTCTTCTTTACCCCGAATTTTATCAAGAATTAAAAGTCCTCTTCACCTTTTTAATAACCTTAAATTGCGGTTTTCTCAGCACTGTAAGATAACACCTATTGTCTAATTTTGCTCTTATGCAAGAAAACAGTGTCCACCCTTGTTAATGTTTTGTCTCATGTCTTTAGGTGTCTGAACACACACAATTAAGTTGGATTCTTACCTGCATGGTCAGACTGCCTCGATTACAACATTTACACCAGTGGAAGGTAAATGCCAGTGATCTGATTAATTAACAGATAGGATGTCTTTTTTTTCCTTGTGTTTATTGAATCAGGCTATAGGAATCCTGAGTTTCCGTCTCTCTTAGTCTGCTGGCCACTAGGGTCTGGAACAGTATCTTTCACTCTCTGCTTCAGGGTATTAAATGGAAACTAAACGTGTCTGCCAAGATTCCTTCCGATTTAAAAATCCCATTGTTTGTCCTTACCTGCATTTCAATAGACTTGGTAATGGTTTTGTGCCTACCACATTATAATTAACAGTCAGTCATAATTTGTCAATTACTGGACCCTAAAGTTGTGTCCCATCCGTCTGGGAATTAACTGGCAATGAAGAAAAAAATGTTTTCATTGTGGGAAGAAGAGATAACATATTTTATTTAACATTTAAACAATTTGAATTCAGGCAGAAATTCAAACCCACAAAAAAATTAAGGCTGTGCTTTTTCTAAGCAGTTCAGCTGAGAAATATAAATTGGATAATTCATAGTACTTTGTTTCCATTTATTTTTGCAATTGGATAACTTGAGGGTAGATAGCCCCAACTATGTCAACATTAATTTGATGTTTCAAATTCTCACAGCATATTTTCAGGGCCATTGATTTCTTCAAAAGTAGGTCTTTGAAACTTTCACATATGTTGCTTTAGAAAAAAAAAAAAGAGAGAGATTTCAAAGTGAGAGCTCCTAAAAGCTGTCGTCTGGATATTTGTGTCTGCCTCAATATTTGTGTGTTGGAATCTAACCCCAAAGGTGGAGTCTTTACTGGGAGATCAGGTCACAAGAGTAAAGCCCCTTCCATTGTGAGAAGCCCCAGAGAGATGGTAACATGAGTGGGTCGGGAAGTTGCTCCTCTCTGAACACTAGACTTGCCTTAATCTTGGACTATGGCATTTTTTTGGTAGGAGCCCAAACAGACTAAGACACTAAATACATAAGATAATACGGATAAAGCTGCAGATTCATTATCTTCCAGGAATTAGAAACAAAATTTTATAGTGTTTTTTGTCACATTTTGGTTTGGGGCAAGACTTTTCCATTTTATCATGATACCCTGCCATCCTGTTTATGGGAACTGAGTACTAAATAGGAACTCTCTCCCCTTCCCCTTGAAAATAGCTTCAAAGGGTCTCCTCATCACACACTAGTGGGCACAGTGATCATTGGGACAGGCCTTTCCACTGTCCATGATTTCTTATTTGTGAGAAACACATGAATTTCAAATCCCAGCCTCGTCCTAGGAGGTGGTACTGCCATCTATGGTGAGTCCTTCATTGACAAATTATAGTTATACCTTCTGCAAATTTTTTGTCACATGAGGTGCTGCAGATATAGCATCAGCAAGACAGAGAGCAGATGCAATCCCTTCGTGAGGCTTCTCTGGTCTGTTTAGGTAAAGACAAATAATAAATTGTGCACAGTGCTCGGAAGACAGAATTACAGTGGCAGTGGAGGGTCTGACAGGAACAACCCGCTCGGTTCTGACTGGGATAGTGGGAGTGGGAGAGGAGCGAGGGTGTGAGAATGGGCCCAGACTGTTGAGGTCAGAGTTATTTAGAGGATTAATGAGTAACAGATGTAATATGCATCTGAGGCACATAGTGGGACGTTCAGTAAATGTTAACAGTCTCCACATCTCCTGGCTTCCCTTGTAATTGCAAGGCCTGGTATGCTAATATTTAAAAAAAAAAAGGAAGACTAAAAATCTAATGTAGTAGCAACTTTTAAAATTTGAGTTATTGGTTGGAGGACTAGCGTGTCAGTTAGAGCATTTACCTAGACCCTGACTTAGATTCCCCAGTACTACGTAAGGCAGATGCAGACCTGCAATCCCAATACTGGGGAGACAGGCAGGAGGACTGCAGTAAGTTAGACGCCAGCCTGGGTCCATAGTGATTTCAGGACCCGCCTGGCCTAGAGAATGAAGGTTTGTAAATTTGAGTTTTCTCTTTTGCTCACTTCCAAATTAAAAAGTTCATGATCTTTACCCAGTGATGATTGTAGTGCAGCCTTTATCATGAACATAGAATAAGGAAGTATTAACTCACGGAAGTTTGTTTTCATGATAATTTCTGACTGTGTCTGTGAAATGTTGAATGTATCAAAGTTGGAATCTAGAAAACTCTTTTGTCCTTACTCTAATGAAATGAATAAGAAACAGGGACAATGCAGGGTCTTTTCAAGGGGCGTGGTGCTGGGGATATAGCTCGATGTGGAGTATGTGTGGGGTGTGAATGAAGCCCTGGGTTCAGCCCCCAGCACAATACACAGACAGCCAAACACACCACAGTGGCGAGCTAGGCGCAGCCTCATTCCTCGCCAAGCCTGAGCATAGACACAAGCCATCCAGAGGTGGCTGGGCTTGCCAAAGGGAACCAAGGTAGAATGTTATGACAGGTGGCTGTAGATCACACTTCACTTGCTTTAAAAACTTCTTAACTGAGCAACATAATTAGATTCAAGACAGTTTTCTTTTCTTCCTGTTTTCATCGCCCACAGGCAAAGGCTGCCCAGCAGAAGCACGACGGAACGGTGGGCCTGCTCACATACCCCGTCCTCCAGGCAGCCGACATTCTGTCCTACAAGTAAGCAGAAAGGCCACCCTGGCCTCACACGCGCTGCTGACGACAAGGGCGTGTTTCAACTCATGCAACAAAGGCTTGGTTCATGGGAAAGGGGGAGGAGGAAAGACTCAGACATGTGGATCAGCTTGTCTATAAAATACCCCAGTAGTAGGTAATAACTTATAGGAAGTATGTTTCAGTGAGAGACTAATAATAGGAAAAGCTAATAATACCTAAGTATCAGTATGCATTAGAAAACTGTATAAAGGCTTTGTATACATTAAGCCTTGCAACAACCGTGTGAACTTTGCCGTGTGACCTTCCCTGTTCTACACATGAGGGTACTGAGGCACGGAATGGCTAGTAGCATGCCCAGAGTCGTGTAGCTCGGAAGACCTAGAGCCAGGATTCGAATCCGGGAAGTTTGGATGCAAAGTCTGTGTTCTTAAGCACTGTACCGTACATTGAAGTTGGTTTACTTAGAAACAGTTGAGTGTTGATTTCTAGACTGTGAAAGGATGCCAATAAGTAGAACTTGTTGTGATATGAAACTGTTGTGTCTTTGCTATCTAGGACTACCTGAGACTGTAGCCACTAGCCACGGGTGGCTGCTGAGCCTTAGAAATGTTGTTGGTGTTACAGAGGAACTGAATTTTAAATTTTTATTGAATTCTAATTAATTTAAAGAACCACCTGTGGCTAGTAGCTACTCTTTTACACCTACAAGTTGAGAGCCGTTTTTTTCAGTACTCGAGAATGAACCCAGAGCCTTCACACTGAGCTGCACTCCCGGCTTTTTTGATTGTTAGTTTGGTTTTAGTTTTGTTTGTTTGGTCGGTTGGTTGGTTTTTTGGTTGTTGATACAGTATCTTGCCAAGTTGTCCAGTCTAAACTCAAGCTTGCAATCTTCTTGCCTCAGCCTCGCAGAATTCTGACGTTACATTGGTTAGGTATTGTTTTACTAACAGCAAATTATATAATATGATATGCAGTGCTCACTCACTTTTCCTAGACCCATAATCCATCCAAACAGCTACTCCAGGCCTCGGAAATATACAACAAAACAATGTCCACTTTGTTCTGGTGGC
Organism: Ctenodactylus gundi; assembly: GCA_004027205.1. NCBI lineage: Eukaryota > Metazoa > Chordata > Mammalia > Rodentia > Ctenodactylidae > Ctenodactylus > Ctenodactylus gundi. The sequence goes on from PVKB01001933.1 coordinate 282,426, forward strand.
TTAGGCTTCCGATCTCACAGCCCGTCAGTTCTTCTCTGCTGTCCCCTCATCAACTTCCTTGGCCAAGGTCCCTTATGTCTTTGTGGAGATAAAGTCTCCCTAGTCAGCTTGTACTTACAGCTTTGGCCTGGTCACTATGAAAATGTTTTGGGGGCTTTGGGGTCGTTCTCAGAAAGGTGTTTTCAGCCCTTTCTGCTAAGGCCGTGATTCTTCCCTAGGAGAACTGGAGTTCTTTGCAGGTAAGTCTGTACTTGCACGGAGGTGACAGTATCTAACCACTGCAGGACTTTGAAACCCTTGGATAGTTATGACGAGAACAGCCAGGAAGAGTTGGCACTTAGCTGTACAAAGAAGGAATATCTATGAGTATGCGAGGCCTATCTTTAATTCTGATTAAAATTTATGTATAAGGATTATGTGTCTGTTATAGTAAGTGCTGGACTCGTAATATCATTTATTATTTGTCATAAAACTTTTGACTTATTGTAGAAAACAGAATATTTTTCTGAATAGAGAGCTAATGAAAGTCTAATAATACAAATAATAGTGAAGTAGGACTCATACTTTTTAAAAATTCTGTTAAAAAATCTTGATTTCCATGCCTGTAAAGTAGAATTACTTATTCTGCACATTGATATTAGAGGATTAAAATGAAATACGGGCTAGTCAGTGCTGTCACTAGGCAATAACACTTGCTTATAGTTGATAATAATTATGTCTTGGATAATTACAATTTTACGTCTCAGGTTTATTTTAAGGAAGGCTTCTTTGTAGAGTAAAGCAAAGGCTGAGGCTATTCCACATGAGAATATAAAACACACGCACAGCAGATCTCCGTAACAGTTTGGGCGCTGTAGTGGGAGCACCGTCTGATACCAGAGGGCGTGGAGTGGCAAGGGGCTTGCAGGTGCTGCTTCTGCGATTCCCCTGCTACACAAATGCAGCCAGTGAGGGTCAGCACCTCGCAGAGTTGCATGGCCATTCCGTGGACAGTGGAGCGCCAAGTCCTGATCAGGGCTCTGCTGAGGTTTGTGTAGCCTTCATTAAGAAGCCAGTAGTTGGGGCTGGAGGTATAGCTCAATGTTTAAGAGTCCTCGCCTCCTGACAAGCCCGGGGTTTGGTTCCCCAATTCCACATGGTCTGGGCCTAGTGGCATGTGACACACTTGTAGAAAATAAATGAAAAAATATAAAATAGAGGCCTGGGTCTAGCTCAAAAAAAAAAATAGAGCTTTTCTATTAAGAAGAAAAAAAAGAGAAAAAGAAGGCTCCGGTATTTATATTGGGAAACAAAATTGCCATGTGAAATAATCAGAACAAAACAATATCCTGTACGGTGAGTCCAGTAGTTCCTCTTTATTTTCAGGAGCTACTTTCCAAGCTCCCCTCTGAATTCCTGAAACCCTGGTTAGTACTAAACCCTACATATACCCTGTTTTTTCTACATTTACTGTGTTAGTCGGCTTTCCATCACTATAACAAAATACTGAAATAATTAAGTTATGAAAAGAAATCGTTTCTTTTGGCTTACAATCTTGGAACTTCTAGTCCATCATGAGACATACTCTTGCTTTGGACCTTTGGTGAGATGCCATGTAATGACATGGAGGACGAGGTGAATCAAGCCACTTGGCTCGTGGCCAGGAAGCAAGAGAAGAAACATAGACCCGGAGGAGTAAGGGCCCCACGATCCCTTTTGAGAGCACGTTCCGACGACCTAATGTCAGCCTCCAGGGCCCCACCCTAAAGGCCCTCAGGACCTCCCAACAGCAACACTCTGGGGACTACGCTTTTAATACATGGAAGTTTAGGAGAAATTGTAGCACATAATTTGTGTTTAGTTTAGTTTATTATTTAAATTATAAGCATTTGGTTTCTAAATCAAGTACAGTAGGAAATGAACAGTAGTAGCTAATAACAAAATAAAAGTTACAGTACACTGTAATAAAAGGTATGTAAATGTAGACTTCCTCAGGATATCTCACTGTGCTTGACTTCCCTTCTCACGATGGCGCGGCTGGTGTGCAAAGCCCGTAGGGGGAGCTGAAGGAGGAGACGACTGCGTGTGTTGCCCAAGTGTTGTGTGGCTGCGATGACTGCAGTTGGAGGCATGACAGCAAAAGTAGCAGTGTGTTTCCTTCATAATTTCTCAGTGATTTGTTTTTACTTTGATGTTAGCAAACTAAACATGTTTTTTTCCCCCTGAAGTCGAGACCTCTCACGTTTCCAGTTAAAGGAATCACTGTATGTCCACGCTTTGGCGTATCTGAGTCACTGGGATCAGTGTCCCAGCACTCTGAGAGGCTGAGGCAGAGCGATCGCAAGTTTGAGCCCAGCCGGGCAAGTCAGGGAGACTGAGGCTCAAAATAAAAAATAAAAACAAAGCATGCCGAGATGAGATGTATTTCAGTGTGAAGGCTCTGGGTTGAATCCTTAGTCCAAAAAAAAGAAAAAGTACACACGCAGGAAAAGGGTTACTCGACCCCCTTCGGAGGGCAGGTTGCAATGCACGTGTGCACTGTGATACGGTGACAGTGCCACCAATAACCCGGATGCCGCCGGGGTCGCTGTACACATGGTGGTGATGTACCTCCTGATATAATCGGCACAGATGTGGGAAACAGGCGAGGTGTCCTCATTCCAGTTAAGATGGCATGCACATTAAAACCTACCGGTTATTTACTTCTGGAGGATGTCATTAGTACTAGTGGACCCTGGGCTCCTGAAGTTCTAGAAATCAGAACTGTGGACTAGGAGTAGCCACTCTATATTTTTGTCAATTTTCCAAAATCTACTTAACAGTGTAATAAGATACTGTTATTTTCTTATCTATGAAGTATGTTAATGTGATGTAGTTCAGGGGGTTATTAGGCAAATTAGGTATGAATTGCTATCACCTGGAATAAACTCAATTCAAAACATTTAGGATGCAAGAGGAACTTTTTAAAAGGCTGACAATGGCAAAAATAGCTTCTTAAGATGCCAAAGCCTGTTTTATGTCTTGCCCTCTTTAGAGGGAAGCCTGAGGTTATGAATGTCCTTTTATCTTCCATAAAACAATAAATATTTCTGACATGGCAGGTAAACCTTAAGAGCTTTCTGATGAGTTCTTGTCTGCCTGAGGCTCTCTTCAACATCAGCAGGATTCCCACATAAAAATATTTAATGTTTCCAGCAGCACACATTAATTTTTTTCAACCTCAGTTATTCGCCTAGCCCACTCCCAGGGAAAAGAAATCCGCGTGCTGTAAGTATTCTTTCTTTAACTGTCACTGATGTACTTGGTGTTTAGGATGTGTATTACAGAGGGCAGAGATGCTTTTTCCTCTTCCTCCCCGAAGGATAATATTTGCGAAGTTCCTCCTTAGTATTCCAGTATTTTAAAGACAGTTTAATGAAACAGATAGAAACGTTCTTCTATAAAACTAGGTAAGCATCTGTACTTAAGTTGACTGTTGCCCACCTCAGGCTAGAAGATGTCTGCATATCTAGAGCCACGCGTAGATCATAGACATTGGGAGATAGCTGCGCGCTCCTCCTCTTGAGAGAAGAAGCTGCCATTTCCCTCCAGCTGTGTCTCTTGCTGGACCACAAGCACATTCACAGGTTTTTTTTTAACTTGTGTTTTTTTCGTGTATTTTTGGATTTTGAAAAAAGTCACAAAATGTGTATGAATATTTACATTATAAATATAAATATAGACAAGGTAGGTTGATAGATTGAAAGATTAAATGACACATTTTTGGTTTTTCTTCCTATTGTCAAATCTGTGTGCCTGCTTCATGAAATGTTGATGCAAGACAGTTATAGGATTAGTACTCGCTTTTTTCAAATTCCGAGTTCGCCTGGCCAGCTTGGTGTGCCAGGGAGCAAACACAGGGGAAGGGGTGGGAAAGGGGCTTCCCAGAGAGGCTCCCAGAGGTTTACATGATTATTGTGTTAGATCTTGGTGAGGGACCTAGGAGCGGAGATCTAAGACCATGCGTGTCTTGGTAGGACAATATATAGCAGATATTTGAATATAGACAAACAATAGCAAGACAAGAATAGCAAGAGTTGATAATTTTACTTCGCATCTTATTATTTATCTTAACGCCTAACTTCAAGTAGATGGCTATATATTTCATTTCATTTTCTCTTTTTTCCCATGCACACACACACACACACACACACACACACACACACACACACACACGGCTTTTATTTGTATTCGCCAGATGTGTGTTCAGTACCTGTAACGCCACTGATCCCTGACCTTCAGAGAAAGAGAAGAACTACATGTCGAATGTCACTTCCTAGGCAACACGATAGCTTGTATACAAACATGACCTATTTAAAATGTCCACAACAGTTAGGTGGCACTGTTCCCATTTAATAAAGAAAGGGTGTTTCTGGAAGAACTGCTATGTTTACTCTAATAGAGTTGCAAGTGCTTGCCTGGACTGTCGCGTTCTCTCTCTCTGGAGTATGAGCAGAACAGTAGAAGAAGAGGACAGGGCAGACGGCAGCTGGGGTGACCTGGGAAGCTGGGGAATGTGGGCCTTAGGCCGAGGGGTAAGCAGAAACCACACTGTCAGTCAGCTTTCCAGGGCAATGACAAAATATGTGAGATCAATCAACCTGAAAGAGGAAAAGTTTATTTTTACCCACAAGTTTTATAAGTTTCAGCTTATGACCTCTTGACCCCATAACTTTTGGCCTGTGGTGAGATGCTAATACGTCCTGGCCCAGCCCCCCGGAGCAGAGTTGCGCACTTCATATGGGGCAGAAAGAGAAAGAAATGGAAACCCCCACCCCACTCAGGGACCTAACTTCTTTTCACTAAGCCCACCACCTAAAGATCCCCACACCTCCCAAGAGCACCACCAGCTGGTGGCCAAACCTGCAGATCCTGGGCCTCAGGGAACGTTTAAGATCCAAATCATAATACAAATGAAGCTCTGAAGCAAAAAGTACAGAGAGTAAAATGACTGGTTCAAAACAGGTCTGGTAGAGTCAGAGTAGAGATGAATCCTGACAGTGTCTGAGGATCAGCTGTTGCTCCTGGAAGTCAGCGTTGCGAGAGCTCGTCTTGAAGGCGTAGCGTTTCTGAACTGCTTTGGAGAGTTCCAGTTTTGAGCCATATCCAGTAGACTGGACAGTCAGGCCGACATAAATTTTTAGGAGCTTCTGAAAACTGTTGCCCAAACCTCATTTCTGCAGCCTGCTAATTACACACATATCTGCCCGGCCTACCTGGGCAATCGTTTCTTCTCTTTCTAGCTGTAGGGCACTAAACCACAACTCGGCTGGGAGGCTGAGACACGTGACACACCAGGCAATAGTCCCTGGGGATAGGAAGACAGCGCAGAAAGGAGAGAATAGTGCTGGGATGTCAATGCATAGCTCAGTTCTCCCTCCAAAGACTGGTGAGAAGCTACTTGTAATTTTAAGGGCAGGGTGAATGTGATAGGATCTGTACTTTCCAAAAGAGAACTGAGTGAGTTGTAAGCAGAGAGGCATAGTGTATCCATGGGCTGTTGCATAGTTGAGACCATAATGGTATCAGTGGAGAGAAAGAAAAATGGCTGAGAGCAAGCTGTTTGGGGACGTCAAGCTGCTAGGACTTCGTAGCAGACGGGGTGTGCAGGAGAGTGAGCCGTGAGGGCCGACCGCGCACTTGTCACGCAGTCGGACGGACCGTGCTGCCCCGTACCAAGGTGGGGAGCGCTGGAGGAGGACTAGCCAGGGAAGCATGGGGAGAAGGCGGAAAGGTCGTGGTATGTCTCACGGTACCCAGCGCCGGGCCTTTCCTATCATGGCTCCACAGGGAGTGATTAGTGAATTAAGCAGCCATGGTAGTGTACCCAACAAGCAACTAGTGGTGAGGCGTCAGTCTTTTATGATAGGAACGCCACACCAGACCGCCATCCCAGGTAGGCATTTTAAAGGTGGCAGCACTGAAAACTCACAGCCATGGCCAAGGAAGTTGCGGGGAGCGAGAGGGGAAGAGAAGAAATCTCTGCAAGCGGATCTGTGTAGCAGTGACTGGTCATCTGGACAAGAATGCCACCACACGGGGGCTGGGGGCGCGGACTCCAAGTAAAGGGGTGCAGTAAGGAACTCGGGGAACGAAAAGGGGCGTAGTCACCAAAGAGAAAGATCAGACGCATTATCATGTGACGGAAGTTGTAACAATCAGAGTTATGAAGGCCTTTTCTTTTGTGTTGTGTCTAAGAAAGCCCGGTCAGGGTGAGAGGAAAAAGAAAATGGAGCAGAAGAGTAGATGTATTAACACGGATGTCGTTACGCCGGGTGTAAATCTTAGAACGACAGCACTAAGTGATTTGAAGTGAAAGAAAGACTCTGAGAAGAGAGGCTGGGAGCGGGAAGAGAATGGGCCGCCTGGGTGAGGAGCATCAAAGCCAGGCTGAGTTAATGCGGGGTCACCTCCGTGGAGGAGAGGCAAAGGCCGCGATGAATTACAGGAGGCGAACGCAGCGGAGAGCGGGAAGACCAGAAACAGACAGACGGAAGGCAGATGCAGAGCCGTGAGCAGCACGGGGGCCAGGTGAAAAAAATTTAAAAATTTTAATCCTTAAAAAAAAATCAAAACCTCACAGCACTGTAAGAAGGGGGCCAAAGATCCCACGGAGGGCGCGATGCACGCCGCGTGGCTGTGAGAGCTAAATGTGTTTTCTGTTTGGTTTGGTTGCTTAGTGAATCTGGAACCATTTTGGCATGTGGAAATATTCATTTTGATGTGCTTAAAGTGTATTGATTATGGTAATTGTTTTTTCCCTGTTGGTGTCAGTCCGTTGTGACTTCCTATGGGTGCCGCAACCGCTCTCTCACCTGCTCCGTTGGCTAATTTGGTTCGGGGACTCAAGGTGACCTTTGCATGTCAGCTTCACTGTAATTACCAGGCAAGAAGTGCAAAGTCCGACCTAAAAAGAGGAGCTTACACGGGTGGGGCGGGCGCAACTGCAGCTCCTAGAGGGGCCCGGCGCAGCCCGGGCAGGGTGCCGAGGGGACAGAAGGGACCACTGCCGTGTGAGCCACTCGGGGGCCCTTAGCTGTCTGCTCCAGGCCAAGTGGAAGAGAGCAGCGGGCGGTCCTCGCCGCGCTGGGCTGAGCTTTCTCCGTTCATTTGCTGACTTTTCGGATTTATGCTCTCCGTCTCTGCATTTTGGCTTTTCCTTCCTTGTTCTGTTCCTGTTTTCCTTAAATTGGAAGAGTTAATTAGAATAGGATCACCTGGTCAGTTATGTAAGCTGTCGGTTTCAAGCGTGTGTATCAGGATTCCTGCCCAGGTCTGTGACCAGCTCGGACATTATGCACTGACACTTGTGTTTTGTGGCATGAGTCAGCGATCAAAAAATAAATGATCTTATTCAAAATAAGTCAGCATACCCCACATAACAATCTTTCTTTCAATGTTTTCTCCTTCATCCTCGCCACTGTAAATGGACATACATCAATAGGTAGCATGTATTGGACTCCTGTTGCCACTATGCTTTGAATCCCTGAAATAACGATACGAAATTAGAACCATTATGGTCCCCTTTACAGGGGAAAGAGGGTTTAGAAAGGCTAAGAAACTTTCCTTTGGTAATAAAAACTCCCCAGCCTCGATATTAAATACTTAAAATCTGTCTCCCCCGACCTTAACACTTCAGTACAGTTTTCCCTCACCAAATTTTCTCTTTCCTAATTTTTTCTGTATTACATGCATCAGGATCAGACCCTGCATACTTTAGTATGGGATTAAAATCATTATAAGTAAATTCTCTGCATTCTGAATATTTGCTTCACATTTTTACCTGTTAATAAAATATACAGACAAAATTCAGGCCCCCTTTGTTTCTCTCCTAAGACTATTGTCTTCCCTCTTTCTCTGGAAGCAGCTTTGGTTATGGACTTAGAAAGATGTTTTTATTGTGTGTTTATAGTTATTAATCCAAATCTGTGCCTCTGTACACAATCAGTAGCATTCTCATTTGTACTTTTACGGTTTAAATATCAGTGGACTCTGCGCGCTTTTGTAGCTTGCCTTCTTTATTACACAGTCTTTTTCAGCTTCATCTGTACTGTACTTAACAGATTGGGTTCATTTAATTTCCCTACAACATGTCGATTGTCCCATTACGCAAAGAAGGGCATATTCCAAAAAGATCTGAAGTGGTTCTCTGTGCGAGGGAGGCAGCACTTGCCTGCAGTACTGTTCACCGTTCCGGTTGTCTTTCACGTGTGAGCCACAGCTTCCAAGTAGAAAGCGTGCGCGCAAGGCAGGGGTAGTATGTGCTTGCTAGATGGGGACCAAGGGATGGCTTTAAGATGCAACTGCCAGTGGGGCACGTGCTACCGAACACGCCGTGCCTTGCTCCCAGCCATATCCTGTCACACTGGTAACCATGGCTCTATTCTTCTGCTGTGGAAAAAGCAGAACCAAAAGAGACAATTTCTTTTTATGTGTGCCTGATACACCAAATAAAAACTTGAGTCTCGGCATTCCGTCTAGAGTTGGCAGCCATTTGTTGAACACCAACAGTGAAGGAGACGTGGGAAGCCCAGCGGCACCGTCGCAGTCTAGGAAAAAGCCCGCTGAGCACTGCTGTGTGTCTTTTATTAAAGGTCCACACACGTTCCTGTCGGGGAGGATCAAGTCCAGCACATGGAGCTGGTTCAGGATCTGGCACAAGGCTTCAACAGAAAGTATGGACAGTTCTTTCCAGTGCCCCAAACCATTCTGAGTAAGTCACAAGATGCATTTGTTAACTTAGAGCATGTTTCGAATGGAGGAGTAGTTAGTAGACGAGCTTGGTACTTTGTTGATACTAAACTTGGCTGTCTCATGGGTAGTCAGCATCTTCCCCGTTTCGTCAGGTAGGACCACTGGCTTGCATTGGGCTACTGTAAAAGATTACTAAAAAGTGTAAACAGTATGGGAGGAGCTTTTAAAAAGCTTTAATTTATAAAGTATTATATAATTCATTAGATGTATACACACACACACACACACACACACACACACACACACACACACACACACACACAGGAGCGGGTAGCAGATACATTTCCCTATTAGTGGGTAAGTAAACTAAGGCTTGCAAACCTTTTTTTTGTCTCCCAGTCATGAGTCTGGCAGGTGGCAGAGCTCTTTTGTGCGTCCTGCCTTCCTGAGCTAAGAGTGAGAACCACTGAACCGTGATCTCCACAAAACAAGAAACTGTTAATCTTCACACTGTCTTTTTAAATAGAAAAGATGGACTATGCAGTCTTCCTGCTGGCTCTGAACCTCCAGCCTCAGGCTCCACTGCTGAGCTCTTCTAAGTCTGTACCTCAGGAAGGAGCCGCAAATGTCTGTCAGCATTTCGATAGCCTTGTAAGCCTGTAGCAGGGCAGAAATCATGGGACTTGACCCCTGTCCAGCTACGTCAAGCTGACAGCATGATATCAACCCAGAAATATAAATTGGGTATGAATTTGTTTATCCCAGCAATTCACAAAGCTACATTTTTTGGTACATACCAATCTTTTAGCAATAAATAAAGGTTTTAATGTTTTGACTTTTTGCCTATTTCAATTTTATATGCTTCTGAAATAGCCATGAAATTGGTGATTGCCAGTAATATTGCTGTATGAAGCACAGATGAATATTTTTTTCCACCATAAGTTTTTTATTCATTAATTTGTTGATGAACTCTTTGGGTATTTCTGTAGTACAATATAAGGCTATCATGAATAAAGCTACCATGAAATTTTATTCAAGCATTATTGTAAATATATGTTTTTCTTTCTGTTGGCTACGTACCTATAAGGACATTGCTAGATATTTGATTAGTGCATGTTTCTTTTTATAAAAATTTTGATTCTGTAAAAGCAATAAGCAAGCCACTTCTCTGTCTCTGGTTGTGTGTGTGTGTGTGTGTGTGTGTGTGTGTGTGTGTGTGTGTGTGTGTGTAAACACATAACCCTGCGTTTTAAGCAATAGAAGTATTGCCACCAATTGCTAAAAATTGGTTGGGAGCAGGAAGGACGGTGGTCCCGGGCAGGGAGTGGTTGCCAAGAGGAGAGGGCAGAAGGGAAGGTGAGAAGAGAACGGGATACGTTTCTAAGATCCAGCAAATGCAGAAGGATTGACAGTATTGTGTGCATAAGATTATAAATTTTATGTCGATATATGCATGAAAAGACTACTGAATGTATCAACAAAAAGTTAGTTGTTTTGTAATTCAGATGGTCTTATTTTCATGTCTATTTATTACCTAAATTTTTCACAGTCAGGTAAGATAATAATTTGATGTTACTAGACAGTAGCATTCATGGCCATTCGTGTGTTTGTGGTTTTGTTTTGTGCATGTGTGTGTTGGTGCTCTTATGCAGCATCAATGAAGAAGGTGAAGTCTCTCCGTGACCCTTCTGCCAAAATGTCAAAGTCAGACCCTGACAAACTGGCTACGGTCCACATAACAGACAGCCCAGAGGAGATAGTGAGGAAATTCCGCAAGGCTGTCACAGACTTCACCTCAGAGGTCACCTATGACCCTGCCAACCGAGGAGGTGTGTCCAACCTGGTAACTATCCACGCTGCGGTGACCGGGCTCTCCGTGGAGGAAGTGGTCCACCGCAGCACGGGCATCGACACTGGCCGCTACAAGCTGGTGGTGGCAGATGCTGTGATTGAGAAACTCACTCCAATCCAGAGAGAAATTGAAAAACTGAAGATGGACAAGGACTATTTAGAGAAGGTTTTACGCATTGGCTCAGCAAAAGCCAAAGAATTAGCATATCCTGTAATCAAAGAGGTGAAGAAATTGGTGGGGATTCTATAGGAAGCAGCAGGTAATTGTGGAAGGCTTTCGTACCCTGCAATCTGGACACTCCAATCGTGGCAGCTGTCCCAACTCTTCTTCACTCTATAGTCTGGGGATGTTTAATTTGTTATAGGTGATCATTAGCTTTATTTGATAAATGATGCTTTCTAATGTTTCAACAATGTTCCAGATCCCACCAATGAGATGCTGTGCTCAGAAAACAAGCAGTACATCAAGGCTGTAGGCTAATAATCCATGATATTGTTTGATCCAATTTGTATTCAGATCTCATACAAACAGGTGATTATTAGATAGTTCCTCTGTCGCTGAGGTGGTGTCTGCCTTAATGTATTTAAGCTACTTGTTTTTCAAGAAACCAGACTGACTGTTCCAGCTGTTACTTTGTTTTGTCTTGTTTTAGACAAACTAGACTTTTTTTCACAGGCTTTTTATTAGTTTAATTTTTCCCCCATTTTATTGATATGTATTAGTGTAAAATTTAAGGCTTACAATGAAGTTGAGAATTTTATGCACATATGTATCTTGTATTGTTTACTTTTTAATTTAAATGTATGGGATATCATTTTCTGAAAACACTGCATTCAACTTGATTTATTTATTGTATGATTGAAGTATGTTATTGGTAAACATTTTTTGCATTCATCATAGTTAAACTAGTTTAACTCTACCAACTTCCTGTGGGATGGAGCGGAAAGGGATTGCCATTTTCACTTGACGAAGGTAAGCCTCAGAAAGTACAGTTAGCTCACCTAATGTTGCTCAGAAGCCAATTTGAGAGATCTCTATCCTCTTTTGTCAAGAGTCATGCCTTTTTCCATCCGTACAAAGCTCTAAGAGGCAGCAAGTTGGAATCTCCAAACATTTTGGATTTCGAACATGGGTATTGGAAATACAAGACCTGAATTACTGGTTTTGTTTATGTCCACAACTCAGCCAATAGCTACCTGTTTTGAATCTGACTTAAAACAACCTTGGTCACATTTTCCCATCAAAATCAGAAAGTTCCCAAGGTCTCTCTTACGTGCTTAGTGCCAAGATTTCAAAGTATATTCTGGCAGGCTGCGGTAGTAGTGAGGCCTGAGCCATCAGCTATTGTGATGCGAGGAAGCACCTCATCTCACTTCTATCTCAGTCTGTAAACAATAAAAAGTCACTCTAAAGCCTACAGTCTGTACACTCCCATTTCTTACCCCTGAAAGTGAAATCCTGACCACACACCAGGACTCGGTAGTGAGCTTGTTCTTGTAACAGAAATTGCTTGTAAGATTCCTTTGCCAACCAGGACCATCATAGCCATTTACACACGGTTGGCTAGCATATTAGGCAAAGAATTTCTGCTCAGATTACTTAAGGAACTAAAATGGTCCTTGTACAGAACAAACATAAATCTGTACAACACCATCTCAAAGAATCCAAAGACCCTTTTCAGTATTCCTGGAGCTAGCTTGGCCCACGGACTAGGAAACAATTCACCTTTTAGGGCTTTTTGTGGAATGGAATATCTAGAGTGTCTCTGGTTATATTTCTTCCAGGCCTCTCCCTGTTCTTTCAGTGGAACCCTATTATGAGTTATAGAAAATGGCAAAAATTAAAGTTGAACCTGTCCACTTGGTTTTTATCCTTTTACAACACCTTTTCTTCACAGAATTAAAGGAAATGTGGGTAAGAATCTCACAGGAGAAAAGCTGCATAGGCTGTGATAACTTCCAAGGGGCCGAGTCTGTGCCCAAGTAAAGCTGTACTTGCATGCGTCCTAGTAGTTATTCTTTGAAACTATCCATAATGCTCAAGATCAAAACTGGCCCATAGTGACTAAGAGCCTTTTTTAATATGTTAGAGCTCTCAGAGAAATACAACCAATAGGATGGATGGATAGATTGATACAGTGATTTATAAGATGGGATTATTATGGGAATTTATACATATGATTAGGGAGGTTGAGAAGTCCCACAATGTGCTGTCTGCAAACTGGAGACTCAAGAAAGCCAGTTCTGTAATTCAGTCTATGCTCAGAGGCCAAGGAACTATTGGAGTTGATAGTGTAACTTTCAGTCTAGGACCCAAGTCCTGAGGAGCTTGGCAGGGCGAAGGTTTTGAGGGGTAGGGAGAAGGTGGGACCTGGTGTCGATCCAGAGTCTGAATGCCTGAAACAGTAACTCTGACATCCCAGGTCAGGAGAAAGTGAAGATTTCAACTCAGAACTGAACAATTGGGCTGTTTTCTCATGTTGATGTTCTATTCAGGTGGGTTCTTCAGTGTATTAGGTGATGTCTATCCACCTTAGTGGAAATATATCTTTTTTACAAGGTCCTAATTCAAATCCAAGTTTTCTCTGGAAATATTCTCAAATACACATCCAGAAATAATGTTTTACCAGCTATCTGGGTAACACAAGTTGATACAGAAATGCCCTGTGCACCCAAGAATGCCAGGAAGTTGACTTATTTTACATCCCTTCCACTTATCTCTAAAGGGCCCAGCACAGTCTTTTTAAGAGAGATGGAAAAAAGAAAAAAGAAAAAGAAATATATAAGTATGGTTCACGTCACACGGTGATTTTAATTGTGATTCTTCACATATTTAGTGGAGAGTTGGAATGGTGAGACGTATTTGTGATAGAGGTGACAATAGTAGAGTGCTTGGCACTCTGTAGCTCCATTTACTGACCGGTAAGACATACTTTAAGACCACCTGGTCCAATTGGTCGCTCAGAACACAGTGGGCACATTTTGCATTTTGTCGTGGCCTTTGAAGCATTTATAAACATGTCAAAGGAGAAGCTTTATATTTCTATGTAAGTCTGAGTTTCAGAGACAGAGTCAGGCTGGCGACAGAAAAGGACTGCTCTGTCCATGGATCCACATGAATTTGGATGGAAGTCTGAAATTTGGCAGAGGAAATTCCTGTTCAGCATGGCATAGGAAGGCGGAGGAATTGCTACCCCTGAGTAGTAACCACAGAACCTGAGGAGAAATGGTGGAGATCTCCAGTGAGAAGTGGGGAAGACACAGACAGGTAAGGATCCTTGGATTCAGCTAGTAAGTAGGGGTCTGCGGTCACAGCCAGCAGGTGTGCCTAGCCAGCCCATGGGTTGTAGGCAGCAAGTGCAGTGGGAGATTACAGTCAGGACTGCAGCCTAGAAAGTGCCGGGTCAAACTTGTGCTGTGTGTGAAAGATAAGAAGGGCCCTTGACCCAGATGTGCCAAACACTGAGTCATTTGGTTGCACAAACAGAGAAAGCCCAACCTGCTGCTGGAAGCCTGGAGCTTACCGACCAGGGACTGAAAGTCCCTGCTAGAGACTATTTGGTTAGGCCTAGGGAGGTGATCTGGAAATACACTATAATCTCTCATAGGAGAAATGACAAGCCAACCTTTAGGGATTTTAGGGACCTTCCTCTCTGGTAACAAGCTAGAGACGAGCACCAAAAATGAGAAAAGTGGGGAGAGACTGTGGTCCTCCTTAAAAATTGAGCCCAGTGACAACAGATCTCAGTAATGAGAGGTCTCCTACTCCTGCCCCGCCCCCACTCCTGCAGCACATGGAGGAGAAGCGCCAGCAGACCCGGGTGTGGTTTGCCCAGAGGAAGGGAAGCGTAAAAAATCTTTGGACATAGGGCTGTCCCGCCCTCATTCAACCCGACCTCACAGGAGCTGGAAGAGAGACCTCGGAGTGCACGTCTTTGCAGAGGGAGACTCAGGAAATGAGAAATCCGGTCACAGGCTCCCTTTCTATCAGAAGTTCTATCAGAAGTCTTGGATATAAACGACTTCTCATTCAAATAACACAGTGAAACTTTTTTTTTTTTTTTGGATTTTGGACTCTATTCAGTGGTTTTGGTATTGAACATGTTTTTTGTTTGTTTGCTTGCTTGTTCCTGGTATCGATCTGTGGGCTTTTTTATTTCTCTTTTCTTTTTTATTTCTTTCTGTTTTTGTTGTCGGTTGGTTACTGCATTTCTTTCTAGTTTGAGTAACTCGTGTTCTTTTCAAAAGGCCTCTCTATAGATCCCGGAGGCAGGCACTCTGTATCACAAGCTGAGCTCTCTCTGTTTCTTCTGGCTTCTGTCTCTGTTGTCTCAGCCTTCTTTTGATGGGGTGGGGCCCTGTCTTGCTTTTCTGTATCTTAGCCACACTCATGTTTTCTATCACACTTCCAAAGCTAACTCTCAATCCCAGTCTGCTCTGACCTGAGCCCTCACTGCTCTTATTAATAATAAGCTAAGCACTGATAACACACAGCCGTATGGTTTGGCCTATTAGGAACCAATAGTTGTATGATATTTTGTTAGACACAGGTTATTAGGGTAGAATTTTTCAATGTTTTCAACAACAATATAGTTTTGCCTTCAACGAACTCCTTTAATAAGGTATTCCGCAATCTGTACAGACACTTCCAATAGTAGTATAGATCACATTTATAATGTTAAGAGTGGAATGTTTGGATGACCTGAAAGCTTGTTATATGTCAATAGCTGGTATGTTTTAAGTTTTACCATTGATACTGATTTCTGCTTCACTGTTAAAGAAGGGATAGCAGTTAGAACTTATTTAGGGTTCATAACTTCTGGTGATTTGGTTAGCCTAGGTAAATAATATAAAGGCCGACATTAGTGGAGTGTCACAGTAACCCAATTTTAAATTTATATAGATAGACACATTGATGGCGTAGACTCCTCCTTCCAGTGTTTGGGATAGAATCGGTGGTGTAGCATTAAGCTAGCTATTAGGTTCTATCAATAATCTGTTAGTCATAGATGATAGGTAACAGTATTATAGATCTTTATCCATGTTGAGGATAATGCCATAGATGCCGATATAGATTTTCAATATATGCCAACAGTTACTTTGTTCTGAGGCCACATACAGAACTGTAACCTGTTTCTACTTCGTTGAAAAGGGGAGACTGAGTAATGAGCAACAGTTTGTTCATGGAGAAGACCCCCAGAATTAATATTTGAGCAAGCTAAGATAGGTATAAATATAAAAAATCTATGTGAACTCAAGGAAACTTCAAGGAAATAAATTATATATCAGAAGAAATCTGTTTAATAGAAACAGGGCCCTTAGATGCTACATGATCTATGACTCACAGCAGTAAAAACATAGAAAAATGAGGCAACAGATCACCTGCAAAAATATCTGACTCTTCAGGAGCAGATATCTTGGGCTCTGAAGTAGCAGCAAGCGGGCCCAGTGACCACAGAGCTCACGGCAAGATATGTTTAAACGTAATACAAGAAATCAAAGAGGATCTAATCAAGCAAACAACAGGCTAAATAAATTTAAAAAGTTTAATGATTATGAAGAAGATACAGATAAAAAGATAAGGCAGTGCAAGAATTTATGGAACATTTCTTGAAGGCTGAAAAGATTCCAAGTTGAACCGTAGGATTTGAAAAAGTCACGTGAAACGTTGGAAAACCAGTTTGATCATTTTGAGGATAAATTATCAGCTTTTAAAGATAGACATGACAAGTATGGTCAGTGATGACCGAAAAACAGACGAAAAAGAGAATGGGTGCCATGGCTTACGAATGACTCAGAAAAGAGAGAACCTCGCTATTATGCGAGCGCAAGAGAAATTAGAGGACAGGATAAAAGGTGTAAAATATGTTTGATGAAATTATAGAAGAAAATTTCCCAAACTTAGCAAAAATTAACATTAACATTGAGAAATTAACATTGAGCTACTGCAGGCATATAGAGTATCACATAACATTAACCAGAAAAAAGCCTGTCCAAGATACATCATAATTAAAATCTTGCACACTTAACTAAAAGAGAGAATTCAGAAAGCTGCAAGAGCTAAACAGAAAGCAACCTAGAAATACAAACTCATCAGAATAACTGCCGACCTCTCAACACAAACCTAAAAGGCTAGGAAATCATGAAGCGAAATCATTCAAATGACAAAAGAAAATTAGTGGCAATCCAGACTGTTATATCCAGCAAAGTTATCTTTCAAAATAGGAGAGAATGTTTCGGTATAAAGAAACACTAAAGAAGTGTATGGACACTAGCCCAGCACTGCAGAAAATACTTAAAGGAAACTTAGACAGAGACAGAAGACTAATAGTACCAAAGATCCCAAAGAAAAGTAAAAGAAAAGAATGATCCAACAATATTGTAGAGCAAATAGTTAATACTGAAACATCATAATAGTGACAGGGGTGGTTCAACATACATAAGTCAATTAATATGCCACATAAAAATAACATGATCATCTCAATAGATGCAGAAAAATTCTTTGACAAAAATCCAACACTCATTCACAATAAAAACAGAAAAATAGGAATAGAATGACCTTATCTCAAACTGATAGATGTCATCATGAAAACCTACCTCCAATATTATACTAAATGGGAAAAAATTGAAAGCTATTGCGGCTTGGATCTGGAATGTCCCCCAAAAGTGGATTTTCTATAGAAATGTGCTGTTAGAAGATTGAAGCCTGGTCTGTGAGATCTATATGTCGGCTAGATCTATGAGGGGTAGATTATGGGTGTGTGATGGAAAACAGACTTGTGGCAGATTTTAGATTACAGGTGTGTAGTGCATTGTAAGTTACAGTCAGGTGGTGAATTAGGAACGTGAACCTGGAACGGGTAGAGCACTGAGACTGGACCCAGAAGGGAGCGATCGCTGGGACAGGACTTGATAAGTGCAGCTTCCTCCCTTCCTTTGGGAACTCGGCTTGCATGTTGTGAGGGGCTGCCTCTGCCGTGGGCTTCCACCATTTTCTAGCCACCTACCCAAGAACGGACCTTTGGCCTTCTGAAACTATGCTAAAATAACTCTTTCCTCCTTAAATTTGTGCATGTCGGTATTGGGCCACAGTGATGAAAAACTAAAACAAAAGCATTTACTCCCAAGTCAAGAATGAGACAAGGCTGTCCACTCTCACCAGTTCTCTTCAAGCATATATATATATATATATATATATATATATATATATATATATATATATATGACATGTATGGAATATGTATTGGAAAGAAAGAAGTTAAATTATCATTATTTTTAGATGACTTGATTCTCTACATAGAAGAGCCCAAAATGCCACCAAGAGACTCTGAATTAACAAATTCATACAAGTTGTAGGATACAAAATTTAATACAAACACATTAACAGAATTCCTCTGCACTAACAACTCACTGAAAAAGAGCTGAAGAGAATAATCCCGTTCTCAATAGCTTCTCAAAAAATTAAATATCTAAGAATAAACCTAGCCCAGGAAGTGAGGCTCTCTGTAATGAAAACTACATTGTGCAGAAGAAACAATTTGGAATGGACTTTAGAAAATGTAAAGACACCCCTTGTTTCTCAATATGCAAAAATAATACAGTCAAAATGGCTATCTTGCCAAAACTGATACACAGATTTAACACAATTTCTATCAAAATAACTAGAAAAATGAATCCTAAAGTTTGTATGGAATCAAAAAAGAACCATATGGTAATGTCACAAAAACAGACCTGAATATCAATGGAACAGAACTGACGAGGCAAAGACAACCTCAAGTACTCTCGTCATCAGATCTTTGACAAAGGGGCCAAAAACATACACTGGAGAAAGGGCAGCCTCTTCAATAAATGATACTGGGAGAACTGGTTATCTACAGGCAGCAGGATGAGTCAAGATGTACACCTGTCATCATGCACCAAAGTCAATTCAAAGTGGATCAAAGACCTGGATGTTAAAATCAAAAGATGGGCAGATGAAATGAATAGACAGTTCTCAGTAGAAGACATACAAATGGCCAGTAAACCTGTGAAAAAATGTTCGACATCCTTAGGCATGAAAGAAATGCGAATTGAAACAACACTGAAATATCATCTTACTCTGATTAGAATGGCTTCCATCAAGACCTCAGATAGCAACAGATGCTGGCAAGCCTGCAGGAAAAAGAGACCCTTTTACACTGCCGCCAGGACTACAAACTTGTACTACCACTAAGGAAAGCAGTATGGAGATTCCTTAAAAAAAAAAAAATATATATATATATATATATATATATATATATATATATATATATATATAATATTCCATTTGATCTAGCAATACATCTTCTGGGTATCTTTCCAAAAAAGTTAAAACTAACATATAACAGAGATACTTATGTTTACAGCAGCACAACTAACAATAGCTAAATCATGGAAATTGCCAAAATATTCATCAACAGACCAATGAATACAAAAAATCTGGTATGTATACAAAATGGAGTACTACTCTGTCATAAAGACAGATAGATTTGAGTCATTTGTAGGTAAATGGATACAACTTGGGACCATAATGCTTAGAGAAATCAAAAAGTCTCAGAAAGTTAAATATTATCTGATTTTTCTAATATGAGAAGCCTAGAGTGCAAATAAATAGCTGAGTCCAATGAACAAGAAGTTGGGAGTCGGGGAATGAAGGAAGGGTGGGAGGGTGAAAAAGGAAGAGAAAGGAAAGATGGAGTTGATGCTATGCACATGTGCCTAAATTTCTCAAGTTCATTGTGACCATTGAGCATTGCATATATGTGTTAATAAAAATGGGGATTTTTTTTAAAAAAAGAATTCAGTTTCTCTAAAATGAAATATAACAACCTATTATCAGATATCCCTTAAAATGTCGATTTAAGCTACTAAAAACATTGAAGCCCTACTTTCACCCAATTCAATTTCAACAAATCATACTTTTGTTACAGGGCATTTTTATTTGAATATACCTGAAATCCAAATTCAGTAACACATTAATAACACACAGCTTGGGAGTTTGTACCTGTATACCCGGTTGGACCACATTTCCCCTCCCACTTTCCCTTTCCCTCCCTTCTCCCTCTTCTAGGCTCTGCCCTTTTCCATCCGCCCATCACCCCTCCTCCTACCCTCTCTCTCACGTTAGGATTTTTTGTGCGTTTGTTATGGCGTGTCACATAAGAGACACCGATCCTGTGAGAAATCTGGCTACCCTGAGTCAATAATGCTCAGTGAAATGCAGGACGTTGTCGCAGTAGGGATGTGGAAAGAGGTCTATCTTAGCTTTTTTTCTTAACATTTTTCTTCCCTTGAGAAGTACACTTGAATCATTGCAATCAGCTAACCTTGCGTGACACAAAACTTTACTTATGAAGTGTGAAAACAATGGTTATTAGCATTTAAAAGAATTTGCTTTAAATGTAGCTAATGTTTAATTGCTTTAGTATTCTCGTTGGAATGTGAAGCCTCTCTAGGTGGTCCAATGTTCACATTAAAGAGAGAAGGTGTTTTAAAAATTAAATAAATTCTGATTTTTCTCTCCAGAAACACTCCTGGCATACATAATAAAGGTGGTTATCATAAAACAATAAATAATAGCATTGAATTTTCATTATGTATTAGGTGCTACACTGAAGGTCTTGTGACAGTGTGTGTGTACTTTTCATCATTACAACAAATACCTGAGAAAATTACTTTATAAAAACAAAGTGTTATTTTGGCTCCCAGTTTTGGAGGGTTTATTCCATGATTGGTTGGCATCGATCAGTTCCGTGCCTGTCTGGGGACAGCACATCATGGTGGGAACACACAGAGGAGGAGTGCTTCCCCTTTCATCGTGAGCCAGGGAGTAAAAAGTCAATGTAAACGGTAGGACCCACTGTTCCTGCAAAGGAGCGTTCTCAAGGACCAGGGGCCTGAGGCTCCGTCTCTCACTACAACTTCCCAGTAGAACCAACCTGGGGACCAAAGCCTTATCTCATGAGCATCATCCTGGGACCTTGGGCTCTGTTTCAAGACTTACTGCATCAAAAACTTGCAGGATGAGCCCAGAAATCTGTGCCTTCCCAGCCTTTTAGGTGATCAGGTACATGCCAAACTTTGAATCTATCACTTTATACAAATTCTCTCCTTTAATCCTCAGAGGCCAATACAGTAGTTACTATTGTATTATCAATCTCATATGACTAACGTTGGAACTGAGGTATAAGAGCCTGAGAAATTTGCCCAATATAATTCAGCTTCTAAGAGATACAGTAAGAATTTAAGCCTAGCTTCTACGGGACAGACAATATAGAAGCCTACCAGGACACAGGCGCCTCCTGCCAAATGTCTTTTGGTATGTGTGTGATTAATGTCCTCTAAAGCAACATTGGCTAGGAGGTCATGTCCGTGTGAATTCGAGTTAATCAAAATTAAATAAACAAAAGTATACTTTTTTGGCAGCACTTTCCCGTATCCAACAGCTTCATGAGGCTAGTGGCCGTGCATTGGAGAGTGCAGGCAGAGAACATTTCCATAGTCATAGAATTGCCTGTTGGGCTCTGCTGCCTCAAGTAATTTTGCTTACTCAGTTTACATGGAATAGATCAAATACAGAGAGATGAGGTCTCTTCTGGGGGGTTTCAGTGGAGATAACAAAAAGATTCATTGACAATGCCTTACCATATATTTCCAGACAATACTTAATAACAAGCTAGCATGTATTCTATATTTGAGTATACATGTATATATATATACGTATATATATATACTGGCTATTTTAAAGCATATATACTTGTATCAATCTTTCAAGATCAGAACTAGTTATACCACATTTTCAAATAAGGAAGTAAATTCAGCAACTTACCCAAAGTCACCTAGCTCTGCCTTTCAGTCTTAATTCTCGAAGCGTGGCACCTAGGCATGCCTTGCTCCGTTATTTATTGCTAGTTACCTGTGGCTAATGGTTCTGGAGACTCAAGTTGAGGGGCTGCATCTGGTAATGACCTTCTCACTGGTAGAGTAGAAGGTAAGTAGATGGTAGGGAGTGTGTTCCTCTTCCTCTCTCTTTTTAAAAAGCCACCAGTACTCAGCAAAAAAGGCCAGTGTTCCATCAGAAAGGGATCAGTCCTGATGACCTGATAGGATCCTAATCACCTCCTGAAGTTCTCACCTCTATGAACACCATAGTAGTCCAATTAATTTTCTGCTTTCCCAATGCCTCATAATGGAGATCAAACCCCAGTCAGAAGTTTTTAACAAACAGACCATATTCAAACCATATAAGATGTCACACTCAGTGGTCCATAAATAAAATATTTAATATTTGATATAACTGTGTTGGCTTGTCTTGAATACAAACTCATTTTTATATACCCGTCCCAGTCCTCTGTACTATATTTACATAGTAAATCAGTCCAACAGTCACCATTTTCTAAAAATATTTCAGAAAAAGATGATGTAATTTATATGACTATTTAGAGTGAAGTGGTCAGACTTTACAGATATCCTTCCTTTTTTGGGTAGTATTTAAAAGATGGACTCTTTATAGGAAGGAGAATATCACGTCCCGTTCATTGTAGATTAATGCAGTGGTGAAGAAAAACACACAGTGAGCCTGGTTACTACAAGGTCTGCCCATGTGAGCACAGCCCCCAAGGAAGCCCACTGACAGCAGTGTTGAGATCACATAAGCAGGTTATCCAGAGAGATCCCTGAGTTTTCACAGGCATCTCCTAAAAAGAGGTGGATAATCTTTTTTAAATAAAATAAAAAATCTGTATAGCTACCAAGGCGTGACCATGGGAGCCAGCCCTAGGGAGAGTTCTTACCCAGGCAGTGAGAAGTATGTTGGTTCCATCTATATTCAGACAAAGACGCCATTGTGCAGCAGATATTGTTCATTTTTAGAGTTTTTTCCTCAACAGAGGTAGCTTTGATTCCCAGAAGTACATCAAATTAGCAAGCAAAAGAAAATATGAAGGAAATGATAATTTACTGTCTAATGTGACTAATAAACAGTCTATGAAGTCATTTATAAAAGCAGCACTTGGAAAATGTTCTGGGCAATCATTTGAGTAAGATATGGAATCCCAGGTAACTTCTTTGAAAGCCAACTGTCATACAAGTAATTTATAATATTTAAAAATATATATGTGAGGGGCACATACCTGTAATCCCAGCACTCAGGAGGGCTGAGGCAGGAGGATTACTGTGAGCCTAAGTCTAGACTGGATTATATAGTGAGTTCAGGACCAGCCTGGGTCAAAGAGTGAGACCTTGTCTCAATATGTATGGTAGCCCCATCACTTTCTGCTCATCTTGTAACTCATTATTTAAAGTATCTTAACTGATCAAAAGAAAGATTGCTTCTTTGTTGGTAATTGCTTTTCAGTATAATACAATGACAGACAGGATGCATGTTTCAGGTTTTAAAAAAAGTAGTTTGATTTTTTGCATTTAGAATCAAACCCAGCACTTTTGCCTTTAAGTTTAGCCAAAATTCTATTCAACTATTTAAGACTTTCATACATGTTAAATCAGCCTGTAATGAAGACTCAAAGAATGAATTATTTGCTTTAAAAAGCTGGCATTTTAAATGTTTGTACAGGGTGTTTTATATCTACATGCGAGGTGGAACTCAAGACAGCAGGAATCTTTCTGTTTGGAAGGCTACCATTTGACCTCCAGGACCTGTGTTTATCATGGAGAGACTTTCAACACAAAATAAAAAGAGGTGATACCCTTCTGAGAGCATACATGGAGGATGACTCTCCTAGGATATCTTTCACCAAATAGTTGCATTTATAGGATAGGTTATCATGGAAGTGCTTGAAATAAGGCCAATCCTGTGCTCAAGTGGGCAGAACCTTGAGATGATGTCATTAGTAGCTGCCCAACCCCGCTGAAGGGAACGCATACCATGACTGGCAATGGAGCAGCTAGAAAAGCTGCCCCGAAAGCAACGTGGAAGAGTCCTTCTCAGTTCAACTCGTGCCCTGTACAATGTCACTCAATATGGGAAGGTGCGGAATAAAGTGCATGATTTCTGGAGAAAATCTGGGCAGGAGACGTAATCCAACTGTCGTAGTCTCTGTTTCTTCTCCACTATGGCGCAGCTACACGGAGACCTGGGGTTATCCACAGGGGCACACGTGAAGTATCCCTCAACGCGCCCCATCTTTTCTTTTTTCTATTTTGGGGCGCTGAAGATCAAAGCTAGAAACCCCGCATGCTAGGCAAGTGCTCTCCCACTAAACAACGCTCTGAGCCCAAACTTGTTTTATTTGAAGCTAAATTTTCTTCCCTTCACCACTGTGACTGATTATGTACCCAGCGATATGCAAGACATTTTTAAAAATGAAAGTATTGACAGTCAGTGTTTAGTCTCAATATACTCCAGTTGGAGAGGCAAAACTTCAATTTGAAAGTGAGCGTCTTACGACTAGTAAAGCTGGTTTTGCTTTGTAGGACACATTAGTTCCATAAGGACATTGTGTGGGTGGTGCTCGGGGTCCAGCCCAGGCCATCCCAGGGACCTACACCCCCAGCCCGTTTTTACTTTGGATCTTCTGGGACAGGGTCTTACTATACCACTGAACTGCCCAGGCCGGACTCAAGCTGGCAATTCTCCCACCTCAGCTTCCCGCAGTGCTGAGATCCAGGCCTGGCCAGGGAGGGATTTTTAACCGAATGGAATTGAACATGCAATCCTTTCGTGGTCTTTTGTTTCATTCTTCTCAAACAGTTGACAAAAATCTATTGAAGGCCGCCTGCCATCAGCAAAGCACTCTGCTAGGCATGGCACGGAAAACCCTGGTAAACCGGATGGCATTCCTGAAGGCAGATCATCCCCTGGCCTTCACGCACCCAGGCCTGGGCGCCGCCCGAGCACCCTAAACCCCTAAACGAAGCCTTGTTTCCCTCGGGTTATCGCCCCTCTTCCCTCTGCGTGTGCTTTTTCAATCTTAGAAGAACATTTTGATGGAGGGAGGTCCAACCTCCTACCCAGCTCGTGGTGTAAAAGAATCCGTGGGATTGGCCCCGTCTCCGTCCCTGGAAAGCTAAGGACTGTCGGCTGCTGGGGGGGGGGGGGGGGGGGGGGGGGGGGGCTCCGCTTCCCTCGGAAGCCCTCAGCCAGCGCTGAACAGCGATGGTGACGTGAAGGCGAGTGACGTTGGAGGCGGCCGCGCTGGGCCGCTTCCTCCCTGTTCTTTCCAGCAGGAAGCCAGGGCCCACAGAGGATCTGATATCAAATGGGAAGAAAAACATAATTACCAGATTTCCTGAATAGTAAACAGTTTTTAAGAAGAAGCAGAAGAAGCTGGACCCTTCGGTCCTCCGTGGATGCCTCGAGGATTATATCATCGTGCTGGCTCCAGCAGCCGCGCTGTTGTTTCAGAAAAAGAAAAAAGCTGGGAAGCAGCGGTAGGGGGCGAAGGGCATGGGGGCGCGGTGCCTGCGTCTGGGGAAGTGCAGTTACCAAATGCCAACGGTAGGTAGTCGAAAAGCCAGATTGAACACACTCTCAGTCTGCGGGCAGGCGTCTGGGAGCCGTTTCTCCTTTTCTTGAAGGATTAACATGAACTCTTGGATTCAATAGCTTTCCTACCACAGTTGATGCTAGTGCAGAGTGAGTTAAGCAATTTAAAATTGCCCAAATATGTTATTGCTACAAACCATCACAGGGGGGCAGTCTTGTGACTGCTAAATTTCCTCAGTCTCCTGTGGTAGATTTTACGACTTTTTTCCTTCCTTGTGATCAGTTTCTGTACCTATCGAGTAGAGGGGCTGAGAAAAACCCGCGAAAGGGAAAACAGCCCGGGACTCGGTTTTACGCGCCCCTCCACCTAGCGTACCACTCGCGAACGCGCAGGAGGTGGCCGGACGCCCGCGAAAGGGTTCTTTTCCTTTGGGTCTCCGAAACGCGAAGCCTCGGGAGCTCAGGGGCCGCGCGACGGGGAGCCTTAGACACGGACGGGTTCCGGGATGCTGATGACCCTCAGGCGGATAGGCAGAGGAGGCCACGCTACCCAGCACCACCGCGCATAAGCGCCGGGGGCTCCGGCCCGCCGCGCCGGTCCGGTTCCTGTGCTCCCCAGGCTCCCGGCTCCCACCCACGACCCCGAAGAGCCGTCTTAGCCAAAAAGGAGGGAGGCGTGAATCCCACGAGGTCGCTCACTAACCCGATCCGCGGAAACGTCGCCTCCAGCCCCAGTCCGACCGCTAAAACGTAGCAGCGCCCGCAGAATAAAACGAACGGCAGTCGTTCACAATGGAGCGCGCCCCGCGGTTCTCCGCGCAGCGGTTTCCCGGCCCCAAACCTGGGCATCCTGGCTCGCCGGGCATCCCCTGACGTGTCCCCGGGCTGGAGCGGCTCGGGCTGCCGGCCCGCCCCTCCCAGGGCGCGTCGGGCGGGATCTCCGGGCGGTGTTGCACACATCGCCTTTGCAAAGCTGGCGCCCGCTGGCCGGCCGCACCCTGCGCTGTCACAGCCGGGAGACGATCTGAACCTCCCCGGCTGTGTTCGGTGCACAGGGGATGATGTCTAAGGATTCAGAGCCCCTAAGATCTTCGTGTGCCTAGAAAGGACAGAGGCCGTGGCCCCTCCGCTGGCGGCGCGGGGCGAGCGCGGGCCGTGCCGGCTGTGCCTCGGCGGGCTGTGTGTCGAGGAGGTGGCCGGGAACCAGCGCAGAGCGAGCGCAGTACGGCTGGCGAGCCTGGGACCGCCAGGCAAAGCCCGGGAGCCCTCCGCAGAGCGGGCGCGGAGCGCCGAGGCCTAGGGCAGACTTCCCTGGCTGTCCCTGCCTTCTCCGCGGGGCCCCCGGGAGGGGGCACCCTCAGCTCAGGGAGGGGGGAAGGTTCCTGAGGAAGGTACCGCGGCCTTAACCACAGCCAGGTCCCGCCGCGTCCTACGGGGCCCACGCTCGCATGAGACGTGGGCGCCCCAGAAACTAGGCCACCGGAGCGCCAGGGTCTAGTGCTCACCCCAGCTCAATCCTGCACCGCGCCCCGAGGGGTAGGCCCTTCTGAAGCCCGGGAGAAGGCGGCGGCCCCGAGGCGGGGGACGTGGGGCGAGGTGCTCCACGTGGCTTTTTTCTTTTATCCAGAAAGCAATGAGTGGGACCCCCACATAAAGTACTCGAGAAATTCGGATTCTATCTCCGCGCCGGCCCGTCCGTAGAAATAAGGCGGGGACCTCACGCTGGCGCAGGCGTGGAGAAGTGCAGCGAGGCTCCGTGGGGGTAGCCCGCGCACCGAAAGCCCACAACCAGCCACGGGGCGCCAGGGCACCACGGGTCCAAGACACCGAGCGTTTACAGGGCGGAAATCTGTGGGCTCCGCGGTCTGAAGCGGCCCTGGGGTGCAGCCCGGCGCTCGCACGCGGGGAAGGGCTCCCGCGGGGCCTGGCGCCGAGGTTGGCCCAAAGTCCCTGCCACTTCTCCTTCGCCCCAGCTCAGGCCAGCAGGGCTTGAAGCGGTGGCTTCCCGCCTGCAGCAAAGGCTGCGTCTGGATCTGAAGGACGCGCGGAGCTGTGCCGGGCGCCCTCCGCCTCGTCGCGGGAGAGCGGTGCGCGACGCCGAGGCTCTGTTCTTCCCGCAGATGGTTAAAAGCGCAGACGTGGGACATGTGCATTTGGTACCCTGGCTTCCTGCAGGCAGCGGCAGGCTGCCGGGCTCCTGCTCGCCCATCGCAGACGCCTGGGCAGCCGCTCTGCCTCTGCCACTGGCCCGAAGCACTGCGGGCCCTGCTGCCGAGCGCGGGCCAGGGCAGGAAGCCCTGACTAAAGCGCTTCCTGAGTCCGGGCTGCCTCCATTTAGCTACCCGTGCCACCAGAGTAAGAGCCAGTCTCACCTGCACAGGTGCGGTGGAAAGAAAGCCTCTCAGCGTTTAAGTCTGAGGCTGCGCTCGCAAAGGTTAGAAAAATAGGAGCTACGTTCGGAAAGGGAAAAAGGCGTTTGCTTCACCAGCCCGGTGAAAGTGAGCCTGGTCTCCCGTAGATACAGCTGGCAGTTTTCGGTCACGTAACTCACTAGACGCCGCTAGGGCGAATGAACCCTGGGGGCGTGGGTCGCGTGCGGTTTGTTATGATGGCCTCCTGGTCCGTGAAGGAACAGCCTTCGATTCGCAATGCCCAGTCTCGCGACTGTCTCAGTAGGAAGACGGCGTCCACCCTCGCACTAGCTGGGCTACGCGTCCGGACTAGCTGGGGGCACTCAGCCTCCGCCTTCGCCTTGGCCCCAGCCCCTCCAGGGACCGCTCCCCTGCAGCTAGTGGCTGGCTACCTCTCTTCGTTTTGCCTGGAATTTGCACCAGCAAATTCACTCTCATAACCAGGCATATGCTCACGTCTGCAGTCGCTTACGCCAGGGCTGCTGTGTCTCACCCCCAGGTCTGCTAGGCAGAATCGGGCCGTTTGGTGCCAGGGAGTGTTGTGTGGGTCTCACCCACGGGCAAGTGGCTCCTTGGCTCCTGTTGCCAAGATGGCATCTGGCCCAACAGCGCACTGACACAACAGGGAGCTTGGTTGCCACAACTGGCCAGAAGCACAGTGACTGGTCTGGTGGTGAGAAAGCTCGGTGAGGAGGACGATTCGAGAAACTTCTCAGTAACACGGCCGCGGTGACTCCATTTAATACACTTTATCCTTGAAAACTGTTGAAGGTGTCCTTTGAGTGTTCCCAACACACACCATGAGTATGACATAATGTTAGGGTAATAAGCTAAACGTAGCTATGTTCTAATGCATACATATTTCAAACCAGGTACACAGTAACTATAGCTTCTGTCAATGAAATCAGTAACTTCTTTCAAAGTTAAGTGATGTTCCGGCTCGTTGGTGGACTTTTTAAATTTGGAAAGTAGGAAAAACTGGATGCAACTTCCCCCATTCCGTCTCTTTTTCTAGGTGTGATTACAGTCTGTACGGGTTTATATGTTCATGTGTGTGTGTGTGTGTGTGTGTGTGTGTGTGTGTGTGTGTGTGCATTCTGAAATAAGCACTTGTGGAAACAGCTCCGAATCAGTCTTTTCCTCTCTCTGCCTTATACACTGAAAAAAAAAATATTGATTGCAAACTTTATGACCCCCAAGCGCTTGAGAACGCCCTCAGAAGAACACGCTTTACGAATGGAAAGCATTGTTTTAAGACGGACTTAACACACTGCTTCTCAGTATTATCCCCAAAGGTAGCAGGGCTGGAAGTTGGGGCTCAAGGTTGCCCTTTCCCTGCTTTCACGACTGTACAGGAGAAAAAGTGTGAACTCCTAGGCACCAGCAGACTCGTTACCACCCCTGACAATGACCCAAAGGGTGAGTGTGTCTTGAAGTCTGAGCCACATCACTCTGACAGTTGAGAGCTGAGTCTCACAAACTTACCATGAGGCCGGATTGGCGTTTCCAGGTTGAAGTTTTGTTCTGACACACACACACACGTGGTACACATGCATGCTTATAAGGGAAGGGGTAGTAAAATGCCCTGTTGGTGCGAGGCATTTATAGATTATTTGCTGAACGAATGAATTTATGTGCACATGTATTCTGTGTATGGCAACTTTTTAAAACTAAGTTTATGTACACACGGATAATATATATGTGATAACTGTATGCACAGGATATAGGATCATTTTAGAAGTCCTGTAGATTGAATCCAGAGACGCTCTACCACTGAACTACATCACCAGCTATTTGCTTTTCTTTCTTTCTTTTTCTTTTTTCTTTTTGCATTTTGAGACAGTCTTATTAACTTGCTAAAGGTGGCCTCAAACTGTTGAGACTTCTTCCTCAGCCTTCCAGCTAGCTGGGATTACAGGCTTATAAGCATGTGGCACAACGCCCGAAGGGAAGGAATCTTATATCTGTTTCTTTTTGCCTTCCCTCCGCCATGTTCATGCCAGGGCAGGATCTCTGCAACCAGGTGGTAAATCTGGTAAATCCAAAGCTTGTCAATTTTGGTTGTGTACTTACTTCCTTCACAGATGACCCTCATGTTTCCATAAAGGTCCTTTAGCTGATTTCCTCCTGCACACCCCCACATGCCATGCAGATTCTCTAGGAGGTTCACTGCTTGGATTTCACAGGCCTGCAGATAGGCAGGTGACCCCTGTTTGCTAATTCCGGCCTCAGTCAGCATTTTCTTAGGAGTGACTGGAGTTCTCAGGAAAGTTTAGGGTCTTAATTTGAAAGAGGAATGTCAGTTGCAGGAAGGACAGAAGCCACTGTTCTAATTTCTAGCTGAGACTAGTTTGTACCCTAGGCTGGTTTTAGAAAACCATACGTGTAATCACAATACAGTGTGACTTGAAAAATTACAAGCTAAGCACCCCAGGAAGACAGCCCAGTGCCTGGACCTTAAAACTCAGTGGGTCTTACCCTTGCTATTCAGTGGACCCTGCTGTGTCTACCCTCCTAGGCCAGTAGATCTTCCTCCACAGCCCAGCCAGGCCTGCTTCAACTAGAGGATGCTAATAGCCTCTTCTTCCTACCTTCCCCAAACTTTCTGAGGGAAGGAAGAGCCCACCTATCCCCCAGTCCCACAGGGGAGGGACGCGAACATCTGTCTGCTACCTCAGGGCAGAATCAGTCCACTGCAGCCTGAAAGATACAGGAGAGAACACCCTTCCTTCCCCCCCTGTTTTCTCCTCTCACACAGCCCCGTCCCCAGCACTTGGGAGTCCCACAGGGCCACGAAACGGAGTTATCTGTCCAAATTTGCCCCAGAACAGATGCCTGCTTAATCAGGAGGGTGACGCAGAACAGGGAAAGACTATTTTAAAGTCTCTGCTAGAGAGCCAGAATTGTCAAAGAAACGGGGTAGTGCTGGGACAACCTGGGATGTGTCAGGCCTCATCCTTTCACCAGGAGGGGCAATTTCCCTTCTTTAAACAAGACAGGGCAAAGGTCAGCCTGCAGAGTGGGGTGGGGAAGAGGCGGGACAGTGAAAAGGTGTCGCACTTGTTTCTAACTTAAACTCGTACCAAAAAATGGCACGCTTTGGAGCCTCTGGAGCCAGCCTGAGGTGAGTACCTTCTCATGTCCCCAGCTCCGGCCCGTAGCTCCCCCGACAGTGTACTCAAGGAGCCACACAGGATACAGGCTAGAGCCCAGCAGGGTCGTCTCAGGGAGGCCTCAGATTAGGAGCTGGGACACCCATGAACCTCTGTTTCTTCACCCACCTGCCCCAGTCCCGTCATCCACGCCAGAGGCTAGCGCCCAGAGGAGCTTGGCTATTTGCTCCCGCTTTACTGTTTATAAACAATGAGAGTGGTGACAAGCGAAAGGCGTCTCTCGCAGGGATCTCCGCAGCCTGCAGCTTGCTGCTTAAAGTTCTCTGGGGGCTACTTTCTGAATCGCCTTTAAAAAACGAAACCAAACCCCAAGTCAACAGTGTTGAATCAGCTGCTCGCTCTCCGTGGCCCGCCCCATGTGATCTACAGCCGCGATCGCTAACGGTCCCCTGGGGACAAATTAAGGAATTGAAAATGCTGAGCTTGAGAAGTCGAATTCCTCACACTATCTGGGGTCGTTAATCACCCCGCAGAAACAGCGGGCAGGGACGGAGACGAGGGAAAGGACCACGGCTAGGTCTGCGCGCTGGCCGGCGATGCGCAGGCGGTGGGAGTCATTTGTGCCGAGTTAAGTGGCCAGACGTACAGTCGCCAGGTCCCCGGAAGGAACAGGCTGTCGGGTGCCCCAGCTGTGTGAGTGAGGGATGTGGACTCGGTGCTCAAGAGACTTGGGCAAGGTTAGCTCGCGTCTCAGTGGCCCCGCCAGTCAGGTCTGCACCCACGCGCAGCTGTTTCCCTTTCAAGGCGGCCAGCTTCTCACCCCAGGTGGCCAGAGTGTGAGATTCTCCTTCGAAGTCTCTGGTCTCCGAGGGAATCCGCGGGCAAGCACGGGTTGGGGTTAAGGGCGCTCCGCGCTTGGAGCTGGGACGCGCGAGACTTGCAGAGCTAGGGTGCAAATACCCGCGCACGCGCTGGCGTGCCTCTGTGCAACCAGGAAGTGGGAACCTTCACCTCGAGCTACCTGCTACGGCCAGCCAGGGTCGCGACAAGCGCGGTCTCCGTGGGACGCCGGGAACACCGGCGCCTGCGTGGGCAGCCTGGCAGGGTCTTCCAAGGCGATGCGCGCTGCAGGCGCGCGCAGCGCGATGCCAGCCCTGTGCCCGCTAGGAGCCCAGCGTCCGCGCGGTCACTCCCTTCCGCCCCGGCTCCCGACGCCCGCGCGGCGCACTTCCTGGCGCGGCCCTGGCGGGCGTTGGCGCTCTTCCCTGCGCTGGGTGCCCGCGGCGGGAGCTTCCGGTCACGCTCTGCCAGGCCGGCTCCCAGCGACGACCTCCACGGGGGCTTGCCCGCGCTCGCTCTCCGCTGCAGCCCAGCCCCTGTAAGGACAGTTTGTTGAGGGAAGCGACTCAGACAATGGAAAGTTGCGCGATTTCCTGGACCTCGCGTCCAGGAGGCGGGGCCGGGGCCCGCTGACGGCCCCAGACGGGGCTGCCCGCTCAGCCCCTGGGCAGCAGAAGGCGGCGGCCAGCCGACTCCTGCCCCTCGGCCGGACGACCCGCGGCGCCGCGCCCGCGCCTTGGCACCTGCCTGGCTGAGGTGAGAGGCCCAGCGCGACGGTGAGGGCGGCGCTGCGGGGCTGCGCCCGCTGCGGGGGGCCCAGGACGTCGAGCGAGGGGCCGGGCAGGGCGGGCGAGGCGGGGAATCACACCTAGGGCAGTGGGACGACCCGGCCACTTCAGGTAAGCCGGGCAGGTGGGGCCTGGCTCCGCCGCCCAGCAGCCTGGGACCAGTCGTCCACGTCGCGAGGGTTCTGGTTTCCTTGTCGAGAGATGAGAGTAATAATGACCTCAGGTTGTCTCGCCCCGCCAAAGAGGTGACAGCCCCTGTGGGGGCCTAGGCAGCCGCGGCACACGGAGCGGGAAGAGCAGGCGCGCCTTCCGTTGCGGTACTCCGTCCTACGTTCGTACAAAAACTTGGAATTCGAAGCACCCGAAACGGCCGCGCAGGACCAGCTCAGATCAGGTGGAACGGGGCTGGCGCTGCGCGCTGGGTCTTTCCAGGAAGGACGCGGAGCTCCGGGGGAGCCCCGCTGGCCGGCTGGCCCTGCGACCCGTGCAAAGGTCTCAGGAGCTCGGTGGGCGCGAGGCGGGCCCCAGGCGCCTGCTGCTCGGGAGGCGGGTCGTCAGAGCGCGGAGGCACCCTCACCGCGGACGCTGGCTTCCTAACCCGCCGGGGACGGCCGAGGCGGCGGCCCCTGGGGCTTGGGCTCAGTCTGCGGTTGCGTTTCCGCCGCGCAAAACCTCCCAAGCCCTGCGACCTCGCTGCGCTCCCCGGGCGGCTTGGGCTCGGGCTTCCGGGCAGCAGCACTCCGGCCGGGTTGGCGTGCCCGCGCCAGGGGCCTGCCCGGTTTGGGGAAACGCCGGGGGGCCCAGAGGGAGCTCTGGCAAGGTGGCCTGCGTAAGCGCTCGGCCGCACAACTGCACGCTGAGCTGCCCCGCTAACCTCTGTCTAGGATTGACCCGGGTCCTCCGAAAATTCCGAGTCCTAACCCACTTCTCCCCGCCGTTCCGGCAGAGGGGCCAGCCTGAGCGCCGGGGAAGGTGGCAAGGACCCTCCAGCAGCTAGGTGAACAGTGCCAAGTCCGCTCTGTGGCCTTTCTGCAATTTATTCTGGTATTAGGTAACTCGGTGGTCCGGAGCAGCTCCCTCCCCCCACTGGTCTTCCCCCTCACCACGCCCCTGTCGCCCTCCTGGAGTCCCAGTCTGCGGGTGTTTCAGCGCTGTGAGTCCCCGTGGGGGCGCGGAGTGGGTCAACACCAGATTTCTCCGAGCGCTTCCAGCTTGCGACTCGGTTCTACGCAGCGCACTCCGCGCTGTAGGAAAGGAGCAGAATTTAAAGTAGATGGTCAACACTCTTAGGAACACTTTGAGGTTGGGCAACCGCGGCTGCGCCACCCACCCCTGTGCTTTCTCTGGGTTGCCCCACTCTTTCAGATGCACCAGAAAGCGGCACTTGGATCTTGCAAAGCGGGGGTTTATATTTCTTTAATTATTTCAGTAAAAATGATGGTTGGGATGGGAGAAAATGATGTCATTCGCAGGCGCGGGGCTGGAGAGCAACTTGCTGGACAGAAACGGGCCGGGCACGCAGGCCGGGCGCCGAGGCCCATCTGTTCTCCCGGGCTTGTAAGGCATTACTCTTTGCTAGAAACTTTCACCCCCTCCCCAGAGGACCCTGGGCCAGCCAGAGCCACCCAGGCAGGACGCTGGATTTGGTGTTTGACCAAGAGATGCTCTCGGAGGGAAGGTGTATATAGGAGGTAGGCTGGGGGAATTGACGGAAAGCTAAGGCCAGGTTCTGGGAGTTGGACTGAAGGATAGAAGAGGAAGGACTCAGCAGACCAAGTCTTCCCTCCTTGGAGACTGCTGGCATGGAGGCTGGCAAGGCCAATGGCAGCTAATTCTCATCTGTGTTTCTCGCCACCAAGAGCTCGGGAATGTACGGACTTAAGACCAGCTTGAAACCCTTTTCAGCACTTGGCCTAATAACCCAAAACTGAGTTAAGATTCAGTGAAATACTAAGTAAAGCACAACACACCATCCATTTCCCACCAGCCCCTCCCACGCATCCTGAGGTGCCTCCCTCTTCTGGGCCCTTAGCTCTTTCTACCCATAACTGATTCTCTAATGATGACCAGGAGACTGTGCCCTGCACATTAGAGCTTGAGAAAGGGTGCAAGAGACCCGCTCACACCTGCCCTTCAGTGTGCAAGGGGTGGTGCTAGGAGTTGGCTTGGTGTTGAGAACCTTAGTCCAGTACTTTAAATCCCAGGTGATGGGCCACCCTGGCTCTGCTAAAAGCTGACACGCGATGCTTTTTTAGAAGACTGTTCCGGGACACTCAGTCCTCTCCTTTGGCTTGAGTACCAGTGTCAAGTTGTCTTGGGAAGATGGACCAGAGGTGGAGTGGAGGGGCGCCGATTTCACGTCCTGTTAGGGTTTACAGTAATTGAACAGCCATCCCTCCCCTTCCTTTTACTTTCCTTTGGTTTCTTTTATTTTCCCTTTCATCTCTCTTCCTGTTCACGTTCTGTCTTTTCCTTTAGTTCTCTCTGTTTCCCTGAATTTCATTTTCTAGATTCCTTCTCCTAAAAAGTAACAATACACATTCCTCAGGCCAGGGGTGGTCCTTAGGAGAGTCTACCCAACCTGGGCACTTGACCTTGATAGAACCCGCAGGGGTCGGTGGGACTCAGCAAGGAGAGGCTGTGGGAGTTACACCCTCCAGGGCCCAGGTGGGTGGCTGGGGAGCACTTCCTGTACATACCTGTCCTTGCTCATTTCCGGCTAACTTTCACTCACGTCCCACAGTGCAAGCTGGACTTACAGTGATACAGAAAACTCAGCGAAAATAGATGGAGGACGGTAGGAGGGAGCCCCACGCTAGTAGAGGAGCTGGTGAAGTCACTAGCTGGTATACCAGCTACCTTCCCGGTGGGGGTGGGTGGACAAGAGCCGCGCCTGGTATTGAGAACGTCGGGAGAACCCTGGACAGCAGGGAAATCAGTCCTGGGGCAACAGCCCCACTGAGGAGCCTTGAGCAACACTACATTATTTCTATAGGAGATTCGATCGGTGTCTGAACAGAGCAAGTCTGCCACAGGGACTGGATTTGCTGTCAAGGGGAGAGAAAATAGAGCTTCAAAGAGAGGCTGCCAACATTCCCAGCGAAACCCAAAATGGGGAAAGGGGGAATAAGAGGGG
This sequence comes from Ctenodactylus gundi, assembly GCA_004027205.1. Lineage (NCBI taxonomy): Eukaryota > Metazoa > Chordata > Mammalia > Rodentia > Ctenodactylidae > Ctenodactylus > Ctenodactylus gundi. The sequence continues at coordinate 317,738 of PVKB01001933.1, forward strand.
AGCTGTCCTTGCATTTCGCTCTCTTTCCACTCTGGGATGCTGAGGGAAACAGCGTGGGTCTGGCCCCGCAGTGGCTGGCTTCCTTTCACCCACACCTTTCCCACACTCGCTGGGGCTCTCCAGGCCAGCCTCTGCTGGGGGTGTAGGGGGGAAGCTAGGCCTGCAGCTCCAGAGAGGGTTGGAAGCCCTAGCCACAGCCTCAGCCAGGGGGAGCGCGGGATTGACTCTAGGCATCGTAACAGAGGTGGGGTGCGCTCTTTGAGAGCTGAGGACTGCTGCAACCTGGTTATCTTCCACCCAGCCACATTTCCCAGTCTGGTTTCTGGCTTCAGTGGGAGCCCTGCTCGCCTGCCTGGGCCTCTTTTCTATCTCTTTTCCAGCCAAATCAAGCCTACGGCTCTCTCTCCCAACTGGGCTTTTCTTTGGAACACCAGAGCTCTGCCCCTTTATGCCCGGCCCTCTAGGACCGGGAGTTTTTGCTCTCTCTTTGCCCCCGTCCCGTGATGAATCTGATTTCCACGGCTTTGGCTTCTTAACCGCTCATACCACTAAATTCTAGAAGCTCCCAGATTCTTTCCCGATTCCTTACTTATTTTCATTTTGAGACGATAAGCTGGTTAACCAGGAGTCCGGTCCTGTAAGTATGTAGGCACCCATCCTGTGAGGCTGGGAGCAGGCTCAGTGTTAGAACACTGTAGGCAGGCACGGCCCATTAGTGGTTATGGGATGATTGAACTAGGTCCCAAGGTGGACTAGCCCGTATATTCTCAAGAAGCTCCCAACCCGAGGAAGCAGTCTGTCTGTAGGCACCGGGTATCATCCACCACAGTGCCTATAGATGTTCCTCAAGGTGTGCAGATGCTTTGAACTGAGCTGGGAACCTCCCAAATTGCTCAGTCACCAGCCCACAGTGTGTGATTCCATGTAAGACCTTACTGAAGGTGTGTGGTTTGGGGGTCAGGACTAGGGGGCCTCCAGCAGGGGCCTTCGGGGACTGTGTACCTTCCGGGGATGGGCTATGAGTCAAAGCCATGGAAAGGAGATTTCTAAATTGAAGCGGCCAATGCCCATTGGGCATTGGGTACTGCCAGGGAACATCTAAGGATTCGCTCATGGGGCCAAATGAAGTCTTCGTGTTATGATCTTTCTGGATTGAGCTCAGCCTGACGGGACTTTCCTGAGAACAAGAACTGTTGTTTCTGTCATGATACCCATTCAACCCAGGACTTGACTGCACTTTGCCTTGGGTCAGCTGGGATGGAAACACCTCCCCACTCCTGCCTTTATCCCCTGTGCAGCAGATGCTGTGCTCCAGCTGGGAAGACCGCCCACAGGTGAGTTACATCAGCCTATGTAAGAAAATCCTGCAGTGCCTCCCAGCAACTTTGCTAGAGTCTCTTGAAGCCAGAAAGAAATTAGGTGTACAAGTTGCATAGATGTACTTGTGAAAAGAGAGGCCAGGGGTATAAGGGTTAAGAACCTTGGCACTGGAAAAAGATTACCTGCACTAAAAGCTGTGAGATCTGTGCCAAATTACATAACTCCTTTGTACCTCACAGTTTTCCCGCATGTAAAATTTGCCTGGTAATATTAGTTCTTGGCTCATAGAGCTTGAAGTGGGTGGAGTGCCTTAGTCCATGTAAAGCACTTAGTACGGGGTCTGGCACAGAGTAAAAGGCTTAATAAATATTAGCTCTTCATAAATGATGCAAAGAAGAGAAAGAGAAGATAAAAAATGAGACTCAGTGGCAAAAGAGGAAGGCTGTGAAAATAAACACTTCGTACATTTTCTTGCTCTGTTTTCTGTGGAAGGTGTGGCCTGTGGATAGTATCACGTCGTGCTGTTTCTGAGCTGGGTCGGAAGTACTCAGTTTTTAATGATGAAGGCAGCCAAGGAAGTGAGACTGGGTGTTGGTGCAATTCCAGCCCACCCTATTGCCACTAGCCTTTGCCTCTCCAAGTCCTACACCGCCCTAGTCCTAGCCTAATGGTGTGGGAGACACCTCTGGGAGTTAGAACACGGATTCAGGCACTGTTCCACCCCGGGAAATGCCTTCATTCACTGCTCTAGGAAGTTGTTAGAGAGAATGTGCATTAGATGAATAATTGTCTTGGCTAGAGATAGACAACCTTCCTCACTCTCAGGTTTGTGGGGTACTTGGCTGTGGGCCAACGTGCAAAGTCTCCTGGGAAGGTTTGAGTGCTATCAAGTAGTGGGACAGCTCCTGTCCGAACTCTTCCCCCAGGTAGCCCTCCCAGCCCACCAATGCCTGCCTCTCTACAGACCCCCACATTGTAGGTCTCTGTTTTACAGCTGGTCAGATTATAAAAGAATATCTCAGCCATCTTGAGGACTTATTTGTCTGAGGGCAACCAGGCTTCTTTCTGGTGTTGGTAACCTTACCCCACCCAGTTTTGGCATCACCAGGGAGGCTGTGTGTAACATCCAAGAGCTCTGGATTGCTTCCACTCCTTTTGATTTTTTTGGGGGGGGTCACGTGGGGGAGAAAAGGTATTATTGGACAAAACCAAGGAAATTTTTCCTAATGCTTAGATCACACCCATAAGTAGATCCCCTATTTCCAACTGAATCCAAAAGCGAAGCAAGCACAGGTTTAGCCACCTACCGGTTCTGACCTTAGCACGCAGAAGATCTAGCTCCTACGCCACTCCCTGGAGCTGCAGGCTTATCCAGTACAGAGAGTTGTTTTTCTTCAGTTGTTGAATAATAGTTTATTCCCAGTTGGTGGAGAAAACAGTACTGATCATAAAGATGCTGTAAAAATCTACCAGTCAGCCTTTGTGGGTGGGGCCCAGGGTGTGTTCTTATAGTTTCACTGAGGACATTTTACTTCTAGTGGCTGTTTCATTGGTGACAAATGAAGTCCAATCATTTCTAAACCATTATTTTTAAAGTCTTCCTGTCATCGAGACCCTAGTACCTGAAATTGATTGAACTTAGTTGCTGGTTCTTGTACTCTACCAGATTCCCCTACTAAATGCACTGTCCCGCCTCAGTTTCCACACCTTTAGCCTTCCCTCAACAGGAAATGATGAGGGACTGGGAGGCCCAGGCTTTGTGTCCCTAGGATGCTGCACCAGATCACCAGGCCTGGTGCTGCTTCAGCCCTTTGCTCAACAACCAAGATCGTTCTTCCTCTCTGTGAAAATACCAACGGGAAATCTTTGCCTAGTCAAGCACCTGCAAAGCCAGCAGGAAGGAGGAGATGAAATCACATTTAGGAAGTATACCTGGAACAGCTGGGAGGCCTGAGGACAGAGAGAACAAGACATCTGCCTAGGATGGGTGTGGCTGTTGGGTTTGGCATTCTGGTTCCAGGGTGCTGGTGGAAGAAGGAACTGCTCAGGACTAAAAAGCCAGACAGGATAGCCCTGCTGCTCCCGCTGGGCCCACCTGCGGAGCCCTCCTCTGGTCCCTCCTGGGCTTCGGGACTTCGCCCCAAGCCCGTGGTCTTCCCCAGATGCTGAGTGGCTCTCTCAAGGCATAAATCTTGTTTTGTCAGTTCAGAAACAGGTTAGGAAGCTAGCTCCACGCCGCTGAAGAAAGAACAGCGAAGTGTGGCCGCTTGGATTAAGCTTCAGGAGATCAGAGGGGGCCCAGAGGAGAGGGGGACGGGGACGAGAGGTGGAGCCGGCTGGATGTTGGACGTGTGCCGCCCCGTTGATGCTGTGCACCTACGCAAGTCCTGTTTCTGCTGGTGCTTGCATCTCCGAAGGCGTGGGTGCCAGTGTGCAGGGCGCACACATCTGCATGGCAGCATAGACACGCATGGCCTTGGGGTAGGCACTGCCTGGTACGTGCATAAGTCTCGTCCCATAGAAGAATATGGCAGTTTCATACTTGTCGTATTTATTTTGAGGCCCAAACTGGTAGTGTCCGAACGCTGGCTTTGGGTGGGCTTCTGGGCTGTCAAGCTCCAGGGATCTCCTGAGAGCCTGGGATGTGCCCCTCTAGCTCTGCACAAGCAAGGGGACATCGAGGGGCTGCAGGGCCTTCCCGAGGGCCTCTTCTCCAGCGCCCCAGGCCCGCGGTCCCGTGGTCCCCTTGTGCTTGGGCACCCGCAGCAGGTCCCTCCTGAACTCTGGGGGCTCAGCTCGGCTCGTCTCGCTTCCTGCGAAGGCTGGCAGGGCAGCCGCACACTGAGGCCCGAGGGCGGGCTGCCACCGCTTTGGGCCAACCGCAGAAGGGAAGGGGAGCTGGGCCTGCGGGAACAGATTTCCTCGCCTCCTGGGCGCGGCCGCTCCGGGCGAGGCCACACAAGGCTCCCTTTGTGGAGGGCCCTGCTGCCGCGGAGCCGGGGTCAGCGAACAATAGCGCAATGTTGCCGCCGCCGGCGGCTCTCCCGGCCGCACCGCGGAGGCCGCGGGCTAGGAAGCCGGGTGGCGCGTTTTTATAGTCACAAATATAAAATCTGGGCTTTCCCCCTTTCTCGCTCGCCTCTTGCCCCAAAGCCGATAGAAAGCAGATAAATTTATGAAGGGCGAGCTAAGAGAATAATTACAGGGTGAAAGCCGTTAAATTTTATTTCCAGTCCCAAAGGCAAAACCTGTGATTTTATTGCAAACACCTGGAAGGACCGAGAGGCGGGCACGCTGCTGGTTTAAAACAAAAATAGAAGATTTTATTTCGCGAAAACAAAAAAACATCATTAAAGACCTTTTGCCCCCACGGACTTTTAGTTTTGAAAAGTGTGAGGGGGTGGTTGAATCGTCCGTGGCGCACGACGGCCCGGGACCAGCCTGGACCGCTGGCGACGTCGCCTGCTGGAGGAGGCCGCGCTGTGTCCGCCGAACCGGCGTCGCAGGCGGGCAGCCAGGCGGTCCTTCAAGTCTGCGCCCTCTTGCTGCGCCCCAGGCTTCCGGGCCACCTTCTGCCGCTCTGTTTTTTCTGATCTTGGTGCTTTGGGGAGTCGGTTTTGGAGGAGAAGCAGAAAGTGAGAATGTCGGCCTTATATTCCCTGAAGTTGCTATTGTACCCAAAACAAAAATTTAAGTTTGTCCGTGCCGACGAGGATCAACGACCCAGGACTCTTTCACTCTGGGACGTTGGTCACGCGATTTAGGGCTGAGCCGGGCCTGGTTTGAGGCCCCACCTGGCGGGGTATCCTGATGCTGCCTTCCCACCCCACGGTGCCTCCTAAGCTGTAGTCCCCCTCGGCCACCTCGAGGGGCCGATGCATTATAATTCCCTTCCGCGGCCTGCTCACGTGTCTAGGGGCAGCCTAACAGGTCCTGCTCAACAACTATTTTTAACCTTGTTTTCCGTTACTCAAAACTCCAAAATTAAAGCCCGCTGGTGGGTCACCTCTGTGTGAGACCTTAGAGGTGGTGGAGTTTAAGGTTATATTTAGGGCGTTATCGCTGTATTGAGATACTAAAGGTGGTGAATTTAAGGTTGGGTAATAGACACAATGGCGGATGTGCGGAGGGTGTTGGAGCTGTTTCTGGGAACGCCTGCTTATGTTTATGACTCTTGTCCTGGTGACACAGAACATCTTTTCCTACAAAAAATCAAATTGTCTGGACAATTTTTGATGAGCAGTCAGCCGCGCTGCCCTTCCTTTCCTGCCCGTTGTCCTGCCAACAATAGGTCGGGGGTCTAGGTCCCTCTGTGTCCCTATACCTGTGTCCCTATACATCCAGGGATCTACATCCCGACCTTTGAAGGTGCCAGTCACCATTCCTCCCTCCTTGGGGTCTTCAAGAGCTTGGTCCTCGTCAATCAGTTTTGAGCCTGAAAAAGACCTGAATGGACTCCTTTCTAGTAGAATCCACCCCTACACAAGGCTGGAGCCTGTGCGGGAGTTCAAGGGGTGAGGGGAATGAGCACTACTTCCAAGTTGGGGACCCCACTGTTGTTCCTAAAGATTAAAAGAGAAAGAAGCTGGGGTAATGACAGGATATTTTGGAAGGTATTTGAATAACAATAGAAAGAAAAAATATAATCCACACTTTCACAGCTGGACCTTTAATCTCTGCAAATCTCCCTTTCTGTTTCCCTCAACTGCATTCTAGTCCTTAGGCTGCACATATTAAATCACCTTGCTTAACTTCTCTCCATGTTGTTCTCTGCATCTGCATGGGGTTACACCCTAAAGAGTCCATATACCCAGGGAAAACAACTTAGACTAACATCTGTAGAGTCACAAACAACAGGAGTTGCACCCGACTTACCTCGACCAACCAGATTTCGTGACTATTCTAAGCCAGCCTGTGTTCACCTGAGTTGGTTTTCATAGCCAGCTCCAAATTCCAAGAAATGAGTGCATATGTGATGACGGGTGAAGGTGGAAGCAACTTATATACAACTTGAAGGAGGGGTGTGGGAACTTTTCTGAGAACTCTGCTGTGTATGGGCCTTCTACAGGTGTAACTATGGGCCTTCTACAGGTGTAACATGTACGTTATTGAAGGCACCGTTCCGTTATTGTGTGCATGGTTTCAGGTCTCCATGTCTGTATGTTGGTGTGGGTATCTTAAAGAGTACTCGTTGGGGGAAGGTGTTGCCTGCTTTGGGAGGGTGTGTGGTCTATAGTATATTTTGTTGTCAATGCAGACCAGGCCTCTGACAGGATCGGTGGCAAGAGGTGGCCAGAGAGAGATGGAAGAGACAGGCCACAGGGGGGACAGTGGTGAGAAAAGAAAGGCTGGAGAAAGACTCCTATCCCTTCTTCAACCAGTCTGGTACAGGCAGACTCCAGATTTTCATCTGCCAGACTGTGCCAGTCAGGAACCAAGACCTAGTCCTCCTGAGCCACAGGGAAGTGTACACTCCAGCGAATCTGCCTGGCGAAAACCAGGTCACTTTCAGCAACAGTCCCTGCAGTTCACCCTGAGTGGTGTGGTGGCGGAGGTAGGACGCAGGGCACCTCACAACCTGGAGCTCTGGAGGAGCTGGCAGGAATTCCTGAAGGGCTCACAGTGCCTGGCTTCCCGAGGTCTTGGGTTCTGGTACAGCTCCCAGGAGGACTTCAGAGCTTGAGACTGCAAGCTCAGAAAAGGCCCAGGGAGGCGAGTCTGGCTGAGTCACATTCACCCAGTGGTTTTCCATTCCTTTCCCTGCATTTCTGTCCCACCGACCGCTGCTCCTTCGAGTTGCAACTCAATCCGAGCAGATCTAAAAGTGGCTGCTTTGTTCTCCTCCGAAGAGGCTCAAGGCGCAGTCACGGTCACGCAGTCATAGCGTCCAGCACCAGAGTACTTTCAGTTACAAGGCGAGAAGGAAGTTTCCTCTGGCCCTTCGCATGAGCATAGCCGTTCAGAGGCCCAACCGGCCACGTGTCCGTCTAACCTCAGGACCTGGGGACGAGGGAGAGCGGGTTCTAGGGTGCTTGGAACAAGCCAGGACGCCCCTGGCCTCGACCTGCAGTTTCAGACGCTGCTTAGACCCTGCTCAGGTCCAGGCCCTGGCGGCACTTGAGGACTATTTGCTTGGCCTGTCTGTTACGCACGGACACCCTGAGGGACCCAGGTTTTCCCGGCGTCTTGGTTCGTGGATAGATGGCTTTTGACCAGGACTTTGGGATCCATCGGAAGACGAGGCTGGATCTAGGCCACGTCCCGCGGAATCCGGTGTTTTTCCAGCTTGGCAGGGCCAACGTGTTGGCCCGTCTGAGCTTGCTCCGCATAAAGTTGCGCCGGGGCATCTTGCCTCCCGCTACCAGTGAAATTACGTGGGAGGGTGTGTGGAATAATGATGACCAGGAGCGGCGGATTTTAAGTTCCGCAGATAATGCTGGTGAATGTGCAGACCCGAAATACCTAGAACAGGAGGAGAAGGGAACGAGCAGCGTGCTGGGCAGAGCCAGGCTCGGGGGCGGCGGGATTTACAGGGATTTTGGAAAAAGGCCCCTCGCATCTACGGAGGTTCCCAGCCGCGTTGCACACACCTTCCGTGGAGAAGCAGCCCGCAATAGGCGAATCGCGCCCCAGGGAAAGACAGTAGTCGCGCTTGCGGGCCTAGCCAGGCCGTGCCTGCACCCGGCGGTGGGCAGAGCGGCCCGCCAGCCTCCGCTCCCGCGAGCCTCCGCCACCAGGCAGAGCTGGCAGGAGGAGGCAGTGTTCGGGTTTCCGGCTGTGAGACCCTTCACGCTGAAGGGCTTTTTTGTTTCGTTTTGCCTTAACTGCGGCTGCTTAGCAAACGGCCAACAGGAACGTAAGACCCTGTGTGGTGAAACCTGGACACGGCCGGCAAATCTACGGCCAGAGCGCCTGGGGGGAGGCGAGCGACTCTCAGACTCATTTTCTGGACTTTCGGGGACAGGTTCCCATTTTGTCAGAGCCCCCAATTCCAGATCCGCAGCTGAAAGGGACTCTCGTCCTGCAGTGCTAGGGGACCCAACAGACGGGGGAGGCGACCTTACGAGGTCGGATTTGCCGGAGTTTGCGACGGGGCGGGCCAGACGTGCACTTTCGGGTCTCCCGCTGCCCCTGGGGGACGCACCCGGGAAGCCAGGGGTTAAGGCGGCCCCGAGGCACCCCGGGGACTCCCGGCGCGGCCCGGCCCGGCCTCAGTCTCTCCCGCGCGCCCATTGGCCCGCGCGCCCGCAGGCTCTCCTGTTCCCTCCGCGCCATTGGTCGGGGGCTGGCTTGTCCGCCCCTCGGCCTTTTTCTTCCTCCCCCCGCCCTCGCCCTCACCCCTCGGACGGCAGCGCGCCGCCTGCCCCGGCTCCTCGGGAAGGCAGGAATTTAGGAAAAAAAGTTTCCCAGAAGCTTGGATCAGCGGAAGGACGGGAAGAGCGAGAAGGGGAGCGGGAGAGGGAGGAGAGAAAGGGAGAGGGAGGAGAGCGGCTTGGAAAGGAAGATGCGGCGGAGCGGGCGCAGCCTGTGAGCCGGGCGCGGGCGCGGGCGCGGGCCGCTCGCTGCGCTTCTCCGGCCGGCGGCCGGGCGCCTCCTCCAGGCCGGCGGCCGGGCGCCGGCGGGTCCGGCGCGGGCGGGGCGGCGCGGGGCGGCGCGGCGAGGCGGGCTCGGGCGCGAGGGCGCGGGCTGCTCCCTCCGTCGCGGGAGCCGGGCTGCGGCGGCTAAGATGAGCGACAGGAGACGATCTGCCGTCGCCCTGAGCTCGCGAGCACATGCCTTCTCCGTGGAAGCCCTGATCGGCTCGAATAAAAAGCGGAAACTGCGAGACTGGGAGGAGAAGGGGCTGGACCTGTCCATGGAGGCGCTGAGCCCCGCAGGCCCGCTCGGCGACGCGGAGGACGCGGCGGCGCACGGCCTGGAGCCCCGCCCGGGTGAGTGCGCGTCCGGCGGGCGGCGGGCGGCGGGCGGCGAGGTCGCCGCGACGCGGGCGGCTGTCCCGGCGCGAGAGCCCGGGCCCCTCACAGCCCCCAGGGCCCATCGGGGATCGGCCCGGCCCGGCCGGCCCACCCCTCCGAAGCAGGGAGGCCTGCGCGCCGCGGCCTTTCACCCCCGGGCAGAGCGCGGGGCGTTCGGGGTGCGGGCGCCGGGGTCGCGGCGGTGAAGGGCTGCCCCCAGAGCCTGGAGGAGCCGGGGTGGCTCCCGAGGGCTCCAGAGGACGGGCGCGACGTTCTCGGGACCCAGCTTGAGGAGCGCCCGGCTTGTCACATTTAGTGTGCGTACTCAGTCTGCCCTTCTCCCACGGAACTTTTCCACGAGGGGCTGTAATCGCATTCCTGCCTGGTTGGAAACCCGAAGGGACGTTAGGACTCGCACGCTGCACCCTAGGTCGTCTTCAGGGCCCACGACCCTGAGTATCAGGGGGAGGGGCAGGGGTTTAGTGAATCTGGGGAATCTGCTTATATATCGTGCTCAGAACGTGTAAAACGTAGGAAAGTGTCGATGTCTGTAATTCAACAGAATCTCGGGAGGGGGAAAATAACTTAACGTTTTGTATTAAGTGCCAAGATTTCCGCTGTGACTAGCAGCCCGCGGGAACAGCTGTTGTCAGAAGTACTGCGCGCACACAAGCCCAAGGCTCACTCGCAGCTTGCTGGAGCGGCCGCTGAAGTTCCCCAGCTCAGGCTGCTGGAGGAGCACTGTAGGTGTTCCCGGTAACAGCCAGGCTCAAGTGTAGACCGCGGCCCCACGCGCTGGCAGGGCTCGGTGGGGGCCGCGGTGGCCGGGGCAGGAGTGGGAGCGCTAGCTGGGAGCTCAGGAGCTTGGGGATCCCAGCTGGAACGCTGGCCAAAGCCCGGAGGGACAGCTGTCGCTTACATTTTCTGTTTAGGCAGTGACAGTTCAATTTCCACGCTCCTGAGGCTAATAATAACGCGATTGAGTTAGTGACCTGCAGAGACAGGGTTTTATGAATTCTCCGTGTTCTTGTGGCCTGTTACGGAGTTTGAGTTTAGTGCTGGGGAATTATTTTTATTAGTCGATGAAAAGAGAATTAAAAGGAGATTTATTTGATCCTTCCAAGTCGTTTTGTGTCCTTGGGTGTGGGTGCTGGTCCACGCAGACCCCTGCGTGGGCAACCCAGGAAGGAACGCGTGACTAGTGTATGTCCTTAATTTGGCGAGACTCGATTTCCTCACCTAATTTATCTGGTGTCAGACTCTCGCCGGGGCTTTCCTACAGTTTAGTGGGAGCTATTGTAGGCCTTAGGACAACTTGCAATTTGGGAAATTCTTTTATCCGTGTTCGGGACAGTGAAAAAAGCAGAAAGTCTAACTAGCGCGACAGACACTCTGTCCGCCGCCGCCCGGACTTTTCTCTTGGGAGGCCCCAGGTCTCCGGGGGCCTGTCTAGGGTTGAAAGCTCTGAAGAGCTAACAGGGTCTCAGCTCATAGTTTTCTCTTCCTGCCTTTCTTCTGAGCCAAAAGTGTGGAGGGAAAAAAAGGGAGGATCGGGCTAAGACAGACTTGCAGGCATGTGCTGGCGGGAAGCAGGCCTTCGGCATTCCGTCCTGTCCTGCAGCGCGTAGAGGGCCGCAACCCTCACAGAGCTAACCTTATACGGTAGATTTCCTTTGGTCATTCCCGTTACTTTACCACTTAAAAAAGGAGATGGTGTTTTCCGTGGAATATAGAATGTATTCGTGGACACACATCTGCAGAGGGAACAGGGAAAGCCCAGGGTCCTGGGGGGCCTTAGGGGAGCCCGGCTGCAGGCAGGGGCTCGGTCACCAGGCTGAAGGGGCCACTGAGCACGAGTTCTGGCGATAGTCGGGCTCTCTTGAAGATCTGGCAAAGGAGGAAGAAAGAGCCTTTAGAAGAAAAGGCTCAGGAGAGTGGACGGGCAGGTGAAGACCTTTCTAGGCCTTTCTTTCTGCTCCAATGTGTATCACCCTACCAGAGACAAAGGAACATATTTAAAGATGTGTGTGTGTGTGTGTGTGTGTGTGTGTGTGTGTGTGGTGTGTGATGCGCATGACCTGCCTTGTCTAGGGCAACGTCTCTGCCAGGCCAGGCCTCACAAGGCTGTTCAGTCTCCCTTCTCTCAGGTGCTGCTTCGTGGTTTACCAGGCTTAGGCTCATAACAAGGTAGCAACAAGAAAAACGAAAAGAAAAAGAAAAAAAGAAAAGCGCGATTTCCAGGGGACCAGGGAGGGATTAGGCACAGGGACACCTTCGGGGAGCAGCTCTGTTTATCACCCCCACAATCAGCTCCGGGTGGTGGTTGGTACCAGCCTGATTTCCCTCTGCGGTGCTCGAGCCTGCAAACCCCGGGATAACCCGTGGCTCGGACTGTAAGGCTCAAACTTAGTTCAGCCAGGAGGCCTGTTGCTTCTTCATAGCCTATTTTTTGCGTCTGGCAGAGCTACCCTTATTTGGCGCCTGAGTACCGCAGTCTGGCGCAGCGACTTGCGGTAGCGGGAGACCGGCCGGGTCTGGGTATTGTAAGCATTCACTCGCCAAAGGTCACAGTATGTATTTTTAAAAGTTCTACTGAGCCCAGTGGCCGTGGGATACCCGGGTCAGCCGAGCTTTGGTGGGGACTTGAGAGCCACTCTCGGGACGTATCCTGCGTTTTGGAGAGGCTCCTAGGATTCAGCCGCCACAGGCGGAAAGGTTTTCCTGGGTCTGGAGCGGCTAGTCCCAGCCTTGTGTTCAGAGGCAACAGGAAACTTTCAAGCCCCGAGAGAGACCTGAACAGCTGCAGCCGCTGTGGTCTTAGAAGTATATTTTGGGCGTGCAGCGGCGCCATCTGCCCTCGGACCCCATCCCCAGCCCCAGCCGGCTATCCCAACTCTGGTTTGGACATTTCCCGGCCCAAGAATCGCCAGCAGAGTGTGGCCGAGGCCGGGTCTCCTGCGGAGCGAAATAATTTAAACCTTCTGCGGAAGGGCTTTCTCTCTGCAGAGCCTGCAGGCCTAAGCCTTGCAGTTGCGGCTCTCTGGAAGCCTTGGTAGGTGGCAGCGCGCGTGCATAGACAGGCACACTCAAGGACGTGCAGGGGATCGGCGCTCCGTGCACACACACACACTCAGGCTCGGGCGTTCTTGCACGCACCCTCCCGCGGTAAACCCTGGCAGAGATCTCGGCTGCGCTGAGACACTTTCTTGCAGGTCAACTGGTTGTATGAATGAAATGACAGTTTGTTGTTTAACGGCTCAGAGTAAACTCCTGAGATGTTAATCCTGACATTACCTGACATTCCTGTGTTCATCCACTCCAATAGGGAAACAGGGTGGAGGGAGGAGTGACTCTTCACTGACGTTTAAGTAACGGATAAAAAGTGATGAGTTGGAAGCCAGCGGAGAGAACGCGGTTGGGCGGCACAAGCAGCCGCCGCGGCTGAGGCTGGGCTCCGGCTGGGCTCCGGCTGCAGGGACAAGGTGTGCTGCACACTAGGCGGTAAGCCGGGGATCAGCCCGGAGGAGAGGCCGGACACAGCCCTCCAGCGCCTGGGTGCTGCGCGTGCTGCCGTGGGGCCTTCAGGTGACTGAGCACGGGCCGCGGATGAGCCAAGTGTGGGGCCCGTTGGACGCAGGCAGGGTTCGCGCCTCTCAGGTCAAAATGGCGGTCCGGAGAGGCCACCCCTTGGGTAAGCGACTTTCTGGGCCGGAGAAGGGAGGGAGGAGGTAGGGGCTGAATTTGTCACCCTTGGGCGAGAATGGGGAATGGCTGCCAGGAGCCTTTTCCCAGCGCTGGTCAGAGGCCCTCTGGACGCGTTGGAGAGCTGGCGCGGCCAGGGCTCCCGGCCCCTGGGACAGGGTATGGAGGACTTCCTGTTGAAACTCGGGGCCTTGAAGCCTCGGTGCTATAGAAGCCAGGAGCAAAAGAAAGGGAAATTATCACCCCTCTATCTCAAGGAAGTGAGGTAGCACATTTCTCAAGATCCGTGGTGTGGATGTGGAAATGGTGAAACCCGTTGCTGAGGGTTTGGGCTGTCTGGAGGAGGTGTGGAGTGCGTTTGTGGTTGTCACCAAATGACACCCCCCCCCCCCCCCCCCCCCCCCCCCCCCCCCCCCCCCCCCCCCCCCGCATCTCCTGAGCCGGGTTCAGAAGCTGTGTGGGGAATAGTCTTTCATTCAGTGTGCGAGCTTCGGGGGACGCTTGGCCACGCTCTTAGACCCCTGCCCCCTTGGCCACGCTCTTAGACCCCTGCCCCCTCGGAGCACAGACCTAAAGGGCACGAAGGCCTTCCTAGGCAGGTCAGCGCGTAGCCTCGGCTGAGCACTGATTCCGGGTCTCCCACACTCCGCCGGATACTGTTTCTTGTTGAATACTATTTTTGGATTTCCAGCTGGCCATATTTCCATTTTATAGATGGAATTTCCAGAAAGAAGAGTTAACAGAGGTGCTCATACGGGGAGGAATGAAGAATTAAACTTCTTAAAGTGGAGTTTGGACCGAAATTATGTTGACCCAGATGTGTCATCCTGATCCTCATGCCTCCGAACCCCCTAGTATTTCAAGTTGCATAAAGTTTAATTATGAAAGAAAATTAGCTTTAAAAATTTCAGTTTATAAAGCGTGTGAGGAGCCAGAGAGGAATGGCTTGAAATGCCTAATCTGCAGCCTTAAGCTGAAAATGGTGGGGTATTGGTGGTTTGTGTCTCTGTTTACCTATTCTATTTCCAGTGGAAATGAATTGAACACAAGCAAGCCCTTTGCTGTTTTCCTCGTATCGAACCACACGGAGATAAGGACAAATTCATTTTGGCTTCAAAACCTTAAACATTGTGTTCACCCACACCTCTCCTAGGACATTCATTGGCAATATTTAGGAGTAGAATATTACATACAGGTTTATCTCAAGCATTCCAGTGGCAAAGATTACAGTATTGTTAAGATGAGAGAATTCTTTTGATACTGTTGATGGAGTCTGATAGAACTAATATTGGGAAGAGAAAACAATTATTTCTTAAATCTGAAGGTGAAGACTTTTTAAAGGTGGTTTCACATTAAAAAGAAAAAAAGGGCAGCCCCTCCTCCGTACATTCCATAGGGAGAAAGGGCAGGTTGGCATGACACTTTCTTTTTTTCCTCTCTGGAAATACAGAAGTACATTAGGTGATTATTCTGGAAGTGTAGCTGGAAATTACCTTTTTACACTCAAAAGATTACATAGTTCAATCGGAGAGAATATTTAAGTGGTTTTTCCATCTGAGGTTTAAGTTTTGAGCATTTGGGATACTTTTCACAAAAAAAAAAATGCTGGTGGTGGAATGTGGAATCTCTTACCCTTCTCTTGCACCCACGTGGTTTATTTTTGATTTGCGTTTTCTGGTTTCTAGTGTAAGCCTTGAATTTTATATGCGCACAATTGAGAGACTCAGGGGTCTGTGCTGGGAACAGCAATTAGCAAATTTATAAATCAGGGTCTGTTTACACTTCTTTGGGGGAAGGATAATCATCAGTTAATATAAGTGAGACCTTTGCTTTAAGTGTCCAGGTGGAAAATGAGACTCCTTAGGGAGAACCCGCTGAGAAATGGAGAGAGGCAGGGAATTTAAGCAGCTGGTGAGGACTAATCAACCTTTATTCAGTGACATTAATGGATTCACTTTGAGGCAGGGTATTTTGCTGACCACAAAGGGTGACGAGCTTTGGATATCAGAAGGGAAAACAGGCCTTGAAATCCCTGCCTTTTATCCTGTATTTAAAAAAACCTAGGTAGTATCTAGTTTTTTCCTTTACAGATAAATGCGTAACATGTCTACACACAACTGTATGTGCTGATTGTCTTCAGCACATAGTTGTGCCAAAATGCTATGTCTGAACCAAAACAGTAGTTTGGAGTGAGATATCTTGTAGTTATTTTTCAAGAGCAAGAGAATGCTGTGTGTGTGTGTGTGTGTGTGTGTGTGTGTGTGTGTGCTTGTGTGTGGTAAACTAGGAGCAAATACAATTTGAAAGACCAATTTTTTTGACCACTGGATATTATTTCAAAATTCTGAAGACATTCAGTTTTGAAACTTCCAGGTACCGTTTTCATTTAGCTCAGAGTAACTGATGTCTTGAACCAAAGTCTAAGAGAAAACATCAGAAAATGAGATGATATAGACATGATTTTAAAAGAACAGAGAAGTGGGAGTTTTTCTGAGTCAGATATTTAAGTGTATGAAGAATGCCATCTTTATTTTGGGTGGACAGAATGCTGCTTTTAATTCTGAAGAGTTATATCCCATATGAAACATAAACGGAATACCTAGGAAAAGTCTGTACAGTATGTTCATAGAAATCATGAGAGAAACCCTGAGATCTGGGGAAATTGATGTAAGAACCCGAGAGATACGTGGAGATTCCTATGTGTCTTGTATTTTCTATAATCCAATCGCCGAAGCTTAAATAAGCTGTTTCCAGGGGCAGACCTAAGCTTCATAGGACTGAAAAATAAGACGAAAAGCCACCTCACCAGTGTCACGGAAAAGTTCCCGGTAGGGAGCATCTATAGAGGTCGTTATTGTGTACCTAGCCGGAGCCCAGGAGTTTTAACTCGTGCTTTTCCACTTGGTGAACTGATTCCCCCCCAGATCGCGCGCCCTTCACCGGCGTCGGCACCGTGCCACAGCCCGGAGCGTGTGCGTGCGGCTCGGGGAGCGAGCGCCCAAAGCAGCGAATTTCCTTACTTTCCCTTCGCGCCCCTCCCTCCTCTCCAAACTCCGCGCGCGGAGAACGTGCGTCTCCCCCGTCCGTCCGTCCGTCCGTCCGCAGACTCGGGTGACCTTCGACACCGACGGAACTGGGACTGAGCTCTTCTAGGAACCCATCGCTGGGAAAACCGGGGCAGTGTGAACGACCCGCGCGGCTCAGAGTGCAGCCGCGCCCGCGTCCGGCGGCGCTCCCGTCGCCGGCCTCGCAGGCGCCGGGTGGCGGGACTTGCTCCGTCCGGGCCGCCGCGCTCCGAGCGCCCGCCCCATCCCCGCTTCCCCGCGCGCCAGAGCTCGGCTGCCGCCGCGGTCCTCCAGCGGGCACGCGCACCGCGGTTGCGGCCCAGCCTTTGAAACCGGGGAACCCGAAATCCCCGGGGCCTTCCCGTGCCCTTCCTAGCTCTGATTACATCCTGGAGCAATATGGGACTTCTGGGGTAACCGGGGAAGACTTGGTAAAAGACCCCTCCCCCAAAACAATCAGACCCCCCAAAAACAACAAATCCGAAAAACAAACGGAACCGAGGATCTTACACCTCGCGCCCTGAGGGGAGGTTGAGTTTTGCTTTCATCAGGCTGAACAAATTTCCGAGGAATCAAACTGACTTCAAACATCAGCAATTAGAAACCAAGAATCTCTGGCCTACAGAACTTTTAATCCCTAACCATTTCCAAATGGGTAATTCTAGGGTCAGTGCAGATTGTAGCCGGTCTGTTGAAAAGCCAAGTCCCGGGGTCCGTTCCGGATAGAGGACCCCACTTTGCTGTGACCGTCCTTAACCTTGGGATGGCCCGCTCAGGAACCCAGTGTCGCCCAGAAAGCCAGGGAGGGACAGCAAAAAAATGGGCCTTCAACTCGCTTTTGGGGATTAAACACAACGAAATAATTATTTCCCTAAAGAGAAATCACCCAGCTTTCTAAGCAGACTAAGAAGTGACTGCTGATCACTGAGAAACGGCTTTTATTTTATTTTGTTTATTGAAGATTGAATCCAGGGCCTTGGCGCTGACATACATCTTCCTCCGCCTTTCACTGTTTACTTGAGGCAGGATCTTGCTAATTTGCCAAGTTGCCCAGGCTGGGCCTGACCTTGTGATCCTCCTGCCTCGGTATCACGAAGTGTTGAGATTACAGGCCTGTGTCACTGGGCTGGCTGGACTTAGTTATCCAGTGGCCAAGCCAAGCCACCAGAAAGGCCTCCGGCTTAGCTCAGCTTTGGTGGGTAAAGAAAAGTTTTGCCCGGGCATCTGACTGGCCTCCAAAGCTTCCACCTCTTCAAGATACAGGGCTCAGCATCGGAAGCTGGAAGTTAGGTGATTTGGGTAAGTTGGACCTTTTGTTTTTGCTACTGAAAACCAAACAGCTGATTTTCACATTGGGGGAGAGGTGCCCATGTGTTGCTGGTAAGCCATTATGAACACAGAGATGCTGGGTTCGATGGTTTTCTTAATTCAGGCATTTATTTATTTATTTTTGGCAGCAAAGCCCCCGAGAAGTAGTTATCCAGCACAATTTGGCAACAAGGGTTTAGATAGAACATTAAAAGTCTAATGGGTTTATGTAGGTATTCTGGCTAGTAAAACCTTTTAGAAACTGTCGTAATGTATGTCAATGTCTGTGAGTCTTCACTGAAGAGCTTTCAACACAGATCTTCATAGTCTGTGTCCTATCCAGGGATCATGGTAGGAAGAGGGCTGCACCGACTTGACTTAGGAAACCTAGATCCTAAGGCTACTTTTACCATTAAGATTGGAACCAGAGTTGTAAAAACAGACATGTTTATGTTGAAAATAAAGTGTATGAGAGTTGCTTCTTAGCTGCTGAAGAGGCCTCAATTCCTGATTGGTGAGATGAGGGAACGATGAAATCTGAAGCTCCTTTAACGAGAAGGTCTTGTGGTCCTGATAACTTTTAAAAAGAAATAACATTTTTTTCCCCCTAATGTACGCTGGCCTCCCTTGATCTGCCTTTTACTTTGCGGGCACAAGGAAAGCTTGACCATAGTTGTGGGAACTAATAGTAGCAGCAACACAGAGACATCTTTTAGCATTAAAATCATGGACTTTTGGAAAAGATTTACATTCACATCACGCATTCAGAAGCGCTGGCTTGGTGATTTCCTAGTCCTTTGTGCTTGCAGTAGCCTGCTGTTGCTGGTGTGAAGGATGCCAAAAGACCTTGGTGGCATTAATGAACTGAAAGAGAACGTGCAAACTTTCATGCTCTGAATTTTTTTTTTGTGCCATTCCCAGAAATAACGGCCAAAGGTCTGTGGACTTTAAAAGTGGCCATTTAGAAAAGCAACTTCAGCACTGGTGAGTTGATTGGGAAAAAAAAAAATCAGCTGTCCCCCTCTCCCCCCACCCCCACCCCCATGACTCTTGGAGCCTGGTAGAAAGCGCTAGTAACTATTTTCCATGTCTCGTCTGCTAAGCCGAGATCTTGATCTGGCAGAGAAGTGAGCATGCTAAAAGGATGACTTAGTAACAGGCAAAACGCTTGTCAACAAGACAGATCAGAAGGCAGCTTAGCGTTCAAAACCTCTATTCATAGCAGCTGGACTCAGGGCAGGGTCAGATGCAGAACCGGGCCCAGCACACACCTAGCAAGGATCTCTCTCGTGTTTCGCCGCGAGAGGCCTCCCTTCCTTCCTTCTGCACTTGGCTTCCAAGCCCAGCCATGGCTCCCCAGCCTCATTTGATGTCCCCGTTTTGTGTAGCCCCTGTGCAGACTTAGCCTGAAGTGTAAATTGCTGTACAGCAGGGACCTTGTCGTCATTGCTTTTTCTCCTTTAGAACTTTGCACGAGCGACTGGAACATTGAAAGCATTTCGCAAATAATAAAAATACAGCAAACGACAATGGTAGTGATAGTGCCTGACGGTGATGCTCATTGAACATGGAGTGCATGCCACTCACGTGCTAAGCTTTGGCATGTACATGAGTAGAACTTCTCTGTCTTTTGGCTAAGATCAGGAGTAGTACATAAATGTACGCAAACATATGTCCGTCCCTACGTATGTTCATTTCAGTTAATAATATGTGCAATTATGTATATTGACATACTCTTGGGGGATCTTACTATCTTATTAACACTTCTGTTTGGTGCAGTAAGTGCATCCGTTGTACAGTGCAGTCGTTAAAGGCTTAGACAGGTAGGGCTCGGCTGCTCACATCTGAGCCTTTTTTTCTAATACTTTCTGGTTTTAGGACTGTGGGCAAATTAGGCAAACTCCTTTAATTATTTTCTGTACCTGTGAAATTAGAATAATAAATGTGACCTATCAGAGGCCTCATAGGAGGATGAGATAGTGAATATATTGAAAAAGCTAGAGGATTTATTTATTTTTCTTTTTTTTTTGAGACACTCTAGCTCAGGCCGATATTGAACTCACTGGTGTAGCAGCCCAGTCTGACTTTGGACTGCCCCAGCCTCCCGAGTGCTGGGATTACAGGCCTGCATCCCCACACCCAGGTTTTTGTGGTGCTGGGGAATCATACTCAAGGCCTTGTGCTTGCAAGGCAAGGGCTGTAACTGCTGTGCCCATCCTCCAGCCCAGAATAGAGGATTTAATGCAAGCCTGTTATTCTAACATTTTAATCGATGATGTTACTTACCTAGGAAACCAGCTTGGATGAAAAATTGTTCCAAATTATAGTTTATAAACAGCTAAACATCCATTTCTCTTATCCCTGTTATCGTTTGCCTCCTCCCCCTTTTTTTTGAAACAGGGTCTCACTCTGTAGTCCAGGCTGGTCTTGAGATCCCTAGGTCTCCCAGGCTGGCATCAGACAATCTACCTGCTTCAGCCTCCTGAGTACAAGTACCAGGACTGTATGTCCACACCCAGCTAATGTGCAGTGCTCAGGAACGCAACAGAAGCCAGGATGTGGGGAGTCGGGGGCTGGAGCTTCCTAGGCAGGAGCTCTAATCACTGAACTGGGACCTGGTTCCTACAATTCTGTTGCATTGAATGGAGTGTTTTGGATACAAAGTTAATATCTTCATTCTGTTCACAGCCAATGGTTAGCAACAGTACAGAATCTGAATATGTGTGGCTGATAAAGTGAAAAAGAACTATTTGAGATTGCCTGAAACACAGAGCCAGACCTGAGTGAACATTTAAGATGGGGAGAGGGAGGGGTGGGGTGAGCCTGACATGAAGCTTAGTGGGGTGGTCAGAGGGGGCCGCAGGAGACTGAGAAATCCTTTTAAAGAGAAGCAGCAGCCTTCCCAGCTCTGTGTCAGAACTCACATCCGGCTTGCCCTGCTTTGCCCAGTTTTCTTCCTCCCAGAAAAGAGAAGCCTGCATTTGATCGTTTACTTTTGTTTTTTTTTAACTTGTTACGTCCTAGACTTTATTCATATCGTTTCCTGACAACAGAGGAAGAAGGTAGCTTCCTTGGGACAGGAACAGAGAAGCGGCCCCTCCTGCTTCTTCAAGCAGCCTCCCGACCTTCAGGCCCCGAGCCTCCAGAAAAGGGAGCTTCTCTTTCCTCCTGGAGCCCAGGTTTCAGTCTTCCAGATTGATCTCTGCCCCATATTTTATCTCCGAGACAGATGTCCCACTGCTTTCCCAATCTCTGAAGCATCATCTCGGCTCACAGCGTTCGCAGCCCTAACCGGCAGTCGCTCTCAGTGAGTGGGGGCACGTGGCGCAAAGCGCCGTGATGACGGGTCTTGCGTTCTCTCATTGCGCTCACCCCCGTGGTCTTCCGAGGGAGGTAAGTATTTCCCCATTTTATGGAACAAAAAACTGAGGCTCACCAGGCTATTGGTACTCTGGGAGGCTGAGTCAGGAGGATCACGAGTTGGAAGCAAGCCTGGGCAAATTACTGAGACCCTGTCTCAGAGAAAAATGGCTGGGGATATGGTGCACTGGGAAGACTGTGCTTAATCATCAGTATCAACAGAAAGAAAACAAAACGGAACAAAAACAAATTAAAAAAGCACTCTGAATCTCGACAGATTGAAAAATGTACTTACAGTGACATCCCTTCAGTCTGCTTTAAGGGACCCAGTCAGAACTTAAACGAAGCCCTGTATGGTTCCAAAATCAATATCCTTAACCACTAGAATGGATTAGAAGCTAGTAGGTCGCAAATGAGAGCTTATTTATAGTGTTAGGTTCTTACTTTGTGTTCTTATTATTAGTTCTTCTAGTCCCAAAGAGACTTCTTCATACCTGCTCATGGACAGCATCACGTGAGAGTAGTACAGGGGCTAAGGGAGGGGCTAAGCCTGGCTCTTTGGGGTGGGACAGGCACACCTTTCCCAGTGTGATCTGCTTTTTTTTTTTTTTTTTTTAATTTTAATGCGTAGAAACCTCAGTGTCTTAAAGGTACTGGCTACATATTGAACTTGACCTAAACTCTCCCCATCCTAAATCCCTCATGCAATGAAATTCAGAGGAAACTTTAAGGGCTTTGTTTTACCCATTCCCTTCTCCATTCACAACAGGATGGATGGAATCTCATTGGTAATTGATTCAAAATGGAACAGCTTAGAAACGTATCAGTTGCAGTGACTGGCAATTCGTGCATTTCTAAGCACTGCTGATTTGTTTTTCAAACTCAGCAATCACAGCTGAAATCCTTTTGCCATGGATTGAATTTACAAAGGAAGAGGTTCTGATTTCCACAGTGGCTTCTTTTTAATGCCCGAGGATTAGGAAACTGCCTTGAGGACCCAAGGCAAGTCTACTCACTCTTAGAGTCACAGCCTTAACTTTAACCTCTGAGTGCCTGCTCTGATTCATTTACTTTGTAACAGCTCTATTTAGAGCAGTCTTGTTGGGTATGGGCTCAGTTATTTGCTGAAATCTGTCATTCTCATAAATGTCTAGACTCTGTGCTCCGTTTCTCTTCTACTGCTGTAAGAGTGTGAGATGCCAGTAGTGAGTTCTAGAGAACTTAACAGCAAGTGTCAAGTTTGGTGTTTTTTCTTTTTTTCCCCACCTGTTCACTGTCTTTCCATCACTTCTCCTCTCACCCCAAGTAGCCTTCCTCTCTTAGGAATTCTGATGTCGCCAACAGGGATTTGGAGAAAATCTACTTCCTGTACCCCCCTGATTTCCATGTGCGGACTTTTACCATTAGTGGGTTTCTTAGCTATTTAGTTGTATAGTCTGTTAAATTCCTGTCTGTTGTGCCCCGTGACAGAAAAGTGGTTTTTAGAAACCATAAGGGGACAGCTATAAAGTGCACCTCTGTTTTAAAGCTTTGCTTTCTCCTATTGCCAGCCCCACTCTGTGAAGTCAACTGATTGATGTGATTTGACACGCTCTTGCAGCAACAGAAGCATAAGGATCTTGGGCCCATCTCCTTTCCCAAGGAACATATATGGAGCCAAACTCTAGAAGTACAGAGTGTGGCAGAGGATGAGACGAAGGCTGCAGTCTTGGGTGATTAACTGGATCTCATCCGTGAGATCGGTCCAATTAGAAATCTAGATCATGCAAGCTATGCAGCCCTGCAGGCATCACAGCCCTCATTTTTCCTCTCGCATTTAGAGTTGTAGTTGCATGACCAGCATTAATCTTGGGAACATTAGACTCCATCGGGTGCAACTGCGCATTACGCAGATGAGACTGTGGCATCACAGAGATTTAAGGCATCCTTGTGATATTCTGACTGGGTGGTAGGTACTGCAGAAGGTGCTTCCTACAGTGTAGGCCAGAATGCTGTAGGGGGAGGCAAAAGTAAAACAAACCTTGGTGTGTGTGCGTGTGTGTGTGTGTGTGTGTGTGTTTAGGAGGGCTGGGGGAAGACGCGGGGTGTAACGGTTCTCCAGCCTGCGTGGGCGAATTGGTTCCGGATGTTAACATCTTTTCCTTGGGGCTTGACTACATTCTTTTTCTTTGCCTGTCTGTTTTCCTGCCCAGATTGTTAGGCCTCCACAGCTGTGTGGTTATTGCTGGGGAGCTTCGAGAGTAGAAAGATCTGCTTTATTACAGGGGCAACTTTTAGACATGTGTGCAGGTACAGGCTTTCGAGGAGTTTTTACCCAGCATTTTTTTTTCCTGGATTTGTTTTGCTTTTTTGTTTGTCATCTTGTGAGCTGAGTAAAAACCCTGTAGTAAATATTTTTTTCATCCCCCCCCCCCCATTTTATTGATATGTATAAGCACAAAATTTAAGGTTTACAGTGAAGTGTAGCATTTTGTGCACGTACTATCTTGTCAAGGTGAAAAGGACTTTCCCACTCTCCTTTTGTCCCTCCCCCTGCCCACCCCTCCCTCCCTCCTCCCCACCCTGCCCCTCTCTGTTTCACTTTGTTTTTCATTTTAAGTTCCATAAGAGTTGTGCTGTGGGTCTCTCATATCAGAGGGACCATCCCATGTTTCACCTTCTGCTTCTGACTCACTTCACTAAGCATAATGGTCTCAAGTCTCTTCCATTTGCCTGCAAAAGCCTCCATGCTGTTGGACCTTATAGATGCATAGTATTCCATTGTGTATAAATACCACAGTTTGTGTACCCACTGGTCTGTTGATGGGTATTTTAGTGACTTCCATATTTTACCTATTGTTAGTTGTGCTGCTATGAACATGGGTGTACATATATATCTGTTATGTGTACACCTGTCACCATGCACCAAAATCAAATCAAAGTGGATCAAAGACCTAGACATTAAAAGTGAAACACTGAACCTCCTAGAGGACAAATTAGGCAAATACCTAAAAGACATAGGGGTAGGCAAAGACTTCCTTGACAAGACACCAAGAGCAAAAGAAATTATCGCCTTATCAACAAATGGGATCTTGTCGAATTAAAAAGTTTCTGCACAGCAAAGGAAACTATCAACAATGTAAAAAGAGAACAGATGGACTGGAAAAAAATATTCACCACCAACACCTCAGATAGGAAGCTCATAACTAGAATATACAGGGAGCTGAAGAAAAGTAAGCCTACCAAAATAAAGGATCCTACTGAAAAATGGGCAAATGAAATGAAGAGGCAGTTCACTCATGAAGCAGTACAAGGGGCAAATAGATACATGAAAAGATGCTCAACATCCCTAGCCATAAGAGAGATGCAAATCAAAACAACCCTAAGATACCATCTCACTCCAGAGAGAATGGCCTACATCAACAAGTCAAATAGTAATCAGTGCTGGCGAGGCTGTGGGGAGAAAGGAACCCTCCTGCACTGCTGGTGGGAATGTAAATTCATACAACCACTTTGGAAAGCAGTATGGAGAGCTCTCAAAAGACTAGAAATAAATATCCCTTCGATCCAGCGACACCCCTCCTGGGCATATATCCTTGTAGCAAATTTAATAGCCTCTGTCAGGAGAAGGGTAATCATTGTTCTAGGAAGCAGAAGTCCTTCCACCTTCAGAAGAAGGTGATTGTGGGTAAGAGATAGAATACACAGAAGCAACACTGCTTGCTAGGGAACTCTGGGCTTTGAGGTCAAGAAGACCTGAGTTGAATACCTAGTTCTGGCTGAATGACCTTTGGCATGTGACTGAATCACTGTGCTCAGTTGTGTACATGCAGACTGAGGGTAGTAGTACCTGCTGCAGGACTGCCTTGAGAACTGAGATAAACATGAATTGGCTGGCACAGATGGCACGTACAAAGTTCTTAACATTGTCATCTGTCTGCCTTGCTTCTAATGGTACTGTGGGTGAGCTGACAAAACTCAGAAACTCTTCTGTGCTTTGATGTTAGTCCATTTGGAGAATGTTGGGTGTCGACTCATCCCAAGTCCCCTTCTTGCCTTGTCCACCCTTCTTCCATGTTCTTCCTCACAGGCTGTTTTGTGTCCTCTCTGCTATGTTCCTACTGTTTGTTCTGCCTGGAGCACTTTTCCTTCTGCTGCTCCTCTAAGATTCATCCTAGAGAAAATTTATTCTATTTTCAGGAGCTATTTTATTTTATTTTATTTTATTTATTTTGAGATAGGGTCTTTCTCAGTAGTCCAGGCTGGTCCTGAACTCACCATGGATCCCAGGCTGCCCTAGAACTTACAGTGATCCTCCTGCCTCAGCCTCCTGAGTGCTAGGATTACAGGCCATCAATACATGGTGGTAGTGGATCGAGCCCGGGGTCTGGTGCGTCCTAGGCCAGGGCTCTAATCGCTGAGCTGTGTCCCTAGCCCTGTAGTCTTGTGCTTGCCAGGTGGGCCCTTTGGCTGCTGAGCTGTGCCCCTGGCCTGTCGTCAGGACTCATCTTAACCACCCAGTATGACAGGGACATTTTATAAGGTAGAAGTTCAAATTGATATAAATGCTAATTGACGTGATGGCCAAATTCAAACATGTGACGGCCTCAGAAAATTATATATGTTCATGTTTCCTCTTTTTTAGAGACCTCTGTATCTCCAAATTTTGCCTGAGTGTTTTTGTGACTGTCTAGCCACAAGGGAGTCCCTAGGCAATCTACAACTCTGTTAGGTATAGCCCTGATCATATAAATCCAGGGGTCTTCCTTGGGCTACCAGGAAAGCTCCTCTTTTTTTTTCTGGTGGGGAAGCATAAAGTATTTGGATTTTTAATTTGAATCTCAAACAGCAATGGGAAGAAAACAGCAGAAGTGAGAAGTGGCCTGATGTATACTGTGTACTTTTGCAGCCAATGCTTGAAGAGAATATGTTTACCTTCATTGTAGAGGTGGGACGATGAGGCTCAGAGACAGAGTACTTCCCAAAGACACATAATTTACAGATAGACTTCAAGTGCCAGGCTCAGAGCTCTTTCCACTCCGTCACGCAGCCTTTCACAAGAGGCACCTTCCAAGGAAGCAAGTGTACATTCTTAACCAAATCTGTATGAGTTTCCTGTTGTGGCTGTGACAAATGGCCTCCAACCTTGTGGCTTATTACGACATAAAGGTATTACCTTATAGTTTGGGGAGGTCAGAAGTCTGAAGTGAATCTGGAGGGGCTGAAATCACGGTGCCTGTAGGTCTACATTTTATCTAGAGGCAGCTCCCATTCCTTGGCTAGTGGCCACACCTGCCATGCCCTTCTCTTCCTTGGCTTCCATAGTCACATTACCTTTTTTTTTTTTCAGGCTTGTGTGTTCTGCCTGCCCCTTTAAAGGATCCTGGAGATTCTATCAGACCCACATGAGTAATCCAGACTTAGCCTCCCCTCTAGATTTTTAGTCATGTCTGTAAGATTTTTCTTTTTTTTTTTTTTTTGTCATATGCAGTTATACTTATAGATTCTGGGAAATGGGCAACCTTAGGAGACAACATTGTCACAATATCCAAATAGTGTTTCTGGCCAATGTATTCTCAGGGCCATCTCCTCCTTTTTAAGTCCATATTCTGCACTCAACAGTATGGTTACTGTTTCAGGGCAAGGGGCCTTAGGTCTTACCCCATGGTGACACTTGCTTACATCTTGTTTGTTTATCTATTTATTTTTGTGATACCGGGATGGGATTGAGCCTAGGGACTTCATTCTGAGCTACATCTCCACCCCGTTTTTTTTTTTTTTTTTCAAATTTTGATTTTGAGACAAA